>JAYEPQ010000003.1:0-15000 GCA_036321105.1 Dracaena cambodiana
CCCTAACCCTAACCCTAACCCTAACCCTAACCCTAACCCTAACCCTAACCCTAACCCTAACCCTAACCCTAACCCTAACCCTAACCCTAACCCTAACCCTAACCCTAACCCTAACCCTAACCCTAACCCTAACCCTAACCCTAACCCTAACCCTAACCCTAACCCTAACCCTAACCCTAACCCTAACCCTAACCCTAACCCTAACCCTAACCCTAACCCTAACCCTAACCCTAACCCTAACCCTAACCCTAACCCTAACCCTAACCCTAACCCTAACCCTAACCCTAACCCTAACCCTAACCCTAACCCTAACCCTAACCCTAACCCTAACCCTAACCCTAACCCTAACCCTAACCCTAACCCTAACCCTAACCCTAACCCTAACCCTAACCCTAACCCTAACCCTAACCCTAACCCTAACCCTAACCCTAACCCTAACCCTAACCCTAACCCTAACCCTAACCCTAACCCTAACCCTAACCCTAACCCTAACCCTAACCCTAACCCTAACCCTAACCCTAACCCTAACCCTAACCCTAACCCTAACCCTAACCCTAACCCTAACCCTAACCCTAACCCTAACCCTAACCCTAACCCTAACCCTAACCCTAACCCTAACCCTAACCCTAACCCTAACCCTAACCCTAACCCTAACCCTAACCCTAACCCTAACCCTAACCCTAACCCTAACCCTAACCCTAACCCTAACCCTAACCCTAACCCTAACCCTAACCCTAACCCTAACCCTAACCCTAACCCTAACCCTAACCCTAACCCTAACCCTAACCCTAACCCTAACCCTAACCCTAACCCTAACCCTAACCCTAACCCTAACCCTAACCCTAACCCTAACCCTAACCCTAACCCTAACCCTAACCCTAACCCTAACCCTAACCCTAACCCTAACCCTAACCCTAACCCTAACCCTAACCCTAACCCTAACCCTAACCCTAACCCTAACCCTAACCCTAACCCTAACCCTAACCCTAACCCTAACCCTAACCCTAACCCTAACCCTAACCCTAACCCTAACCCTAACCCTAACCCTAACCCTAACCCTAACCCTAACCCTAACCCTAACCCTAACCCTAACCCTAACCCTAACCCTAACCCTAACCCTAACCCTAACCCTAACCCTAACCCTAACCCTAACCCTAACCCTAACCCTAACCCTAACCCTAACCCTAACCCTAACCCTAACCCTAACCCTAACCCTAACCCTAACCCTAACCCTAACCCTAACCCTAACCCTAACCCTAACCCTAACCCTAACCCTAACCCTAACCCTAACCCTAACCCTAACCCTAACCCTAACCCTAACCCTAACCCTAACCCTAACCCTAACCCTAACCCTAACCCTAACCCTAACCCTAACCCTAACCCTAACCCTAACCCTAACCCTAACCCTAACCCTAACCCTAACCCTAACCCTAACCCTAACCCTAACCCTAACCCTAACCCTAACCCTAACCCTAACCCTAACCCTAACCCTAACCCTAACCCTAACCCTAACCCTAACCCTAACCCTAACCCTAACCCTAACCCTAACCCTAACCCTAACCCTAACCCTAACCCTAACCCTAACCCTAACCCTAACCCTAACCCTAACCCTAACCCTAACCCTAACCCTAACCCTAACCCTAACCCTAACCCTAACCCTAACCCTAACCCTAACCCTAACCCTAACCCTAACCCTAACCCTAACCCTAACCCTAACCCTAACCCTAACCCTAACCCTAACCCTAACCCTAACCCTAACCCTAACCCTAACCCTAACCCTAACCCTAACCCTAACCCTAACCCTAACCCTAACCCTAACCCTAACCCTAACCCTAACCCTAACCCTAACCCTAACCCTAACCCTAACCCTAACCCTAACCCTAACCCTAACCCTAACCCTAACCCTAACCCTAACCCTAACCCTAACCCTAACCCTAACCCTAACCCTAACCCTAACCCTAACCCTAACCCTAACCCTAACCCTAACCCTAACCCTAACCCTAACCCTAACCCTAACCCTAACCCTAACCCTAACCCTAACCCTAACCCTAACCCTAACCCTAACCCTAACCCTAACCCTAACCCTAACCCTAACCCTAACCCTAACCCTAACCCTAACCCTAACCCTAACCCTAACCCTAACCCTAACCCTAACCCTAACCCTAACCCTAACCCTAACCCTAACCCTAACCCTAACCCTAACCCTAACCCTAACCCTAACCCTAACCCTAACCCTAACCCTAACCCTAACCCTAACCCTAACCCTAACCCTAACCCTAACCCTAACCCTAACCCTAACCCTAACCCTAACCCTAACCCTAACCCTAACCCTAACCCTAACCCTAACCCTAACCCTAACCCTAACCCTAACCCTAACCCTAACCCTAACCCTAACCCTAACCCTAACCCTAACCCTAACCCTAACCCTAACCCTAACCCTAACCCTAACCCTAACCCTAACCCTAACCCTAACCCTAACCCTAACCCTAACCCTAACCCTAACCCTAACCCTAACCCTAACCCTAACCCTAACCCTAACCCTAACCCTAACCCTAACCCTAACCCTAACCCTAACCCTAACCCTAACCCTAACCCTAACCCTAACCCTAACCCTAACCCTAACCCTAACCCTAACCCTAACCCTAACCCTAACCCTAACCCTAACCCTAACCCTAACCCTAACCCTAACCCTAACCCTAACCCTAACCCTAACCCTAACCCTAACCCTAACCCTAACCCTAACCCTAACCCTAACCCTAACCCTAACCCTAACCCTAACCCTAACCCTAACCCTAACCCTAACCCTAACCCTAACCCTAACCCTAACCCTAACCCTAACCCTAACCCTAACCCTAACCCTAACCCTAACCCTAACCCTAACCCTAACCCTAACCCTAACCCTAACCCTAACCCTAACCCTAACCCTAACCCTAACCCTAACCCTAACCCTAACCCTAACCCTAACCCTAACCCTAACCCTAACCCTAACCCTAACCCTAACCCTAACCCTAACCCTAACCCTAACCCTAACCCTAACCCTAACCCTAACCCTAACCCTAACCCTAACCCTAACCCTAACCTCCTAACCCTAACCCTAACCCTAACCCTAACCCTAACCCTAACCCTAACCCTAACCCTAACCCTAACCCTAACCCTAACCCTAACCCTAACCCTAACCCTAACCCTAACCCTAACCCTAACCCTAACCCTAACCCTAACCCTAACCCTAACCCTAACCCTAACCCTAACCCTAACCCTAACCCTAACCCTAACCCTAACCCTAACCCTAACCCTAACCCTAACCCTAACCCTAACCCTAACCCTAACCCTAACCCTAACCCTAACCCTAACCCTAACCCTAACCCTAACCCTAACCCTAACCCTAACCCTAACCCTAACCCTAACCCTAACCCTAACCCTAACCCTAACCCTAACCCTAACCCTAACCCTAACCCTAACCCTAACCCTAACCCTAACCCTAACCCTAACCCTAACCCTAACCCTAACCCTAACCCTAACCCTAACCCTAACCCTAACCCTAACCCTAACCCTAACCCTAACCCTAACCCTAACCCTAACCCTAACCCTAACCCTAACCCTAACCCTAACCCTAACCCTAACCCTAACCCTAACCCTAACCCTAACCCTAACCCTAACCCTAACCCTAACCCTAACCCTAACCCTAACCCTAACCCTAACCCTAACCCTAACCCTAACCCTAACCCTAACCCTAACCCTAACCCTAACCCTAACCCTAACCCTAACCCTAACCCTAACCCTAACCCTAACCCTAACCCTAACCCTAACCCTAACCCTAACCCTAACCCTAACCCTAACCCTAACCCTAACCCTAACCCTAACCCTAACCCTAACCCTAACCCTAACCCTAACCCTAACCCTAACCCTAACCCTAACCCTAACCCTAACCCTAACCCTAACCCTAACCCTAACCCTAACCCTAACCCTAACCCTAACCCTAACCCTAACCCTAACCCTAACCCTAACCCTAACCCTAACCCTAACCCTAACCCTAACCCTAACCCTAACCCTAACCCTAACCCTAACCCTAACCCTAACCCTAACCCTAACCCTAACCCTAACCCTAACCCTAACCCTAACCCTAACCCTAACCCTAACCCTAACCCTAACCCTAACCCTAACCCTAACCCTAACCCTAACCCTAACCCTAACCCTAACCCTAACCCTAACCCTAACCCTAACCCTAACCCTAACCCTAACCCTAACCCTAACCCTAACCCTAACCCTAACCCTAACCCTAACCCTAACCCTAACCCTAACCCTAACCCTAACCCTAACCCTAACCCTAACCCTAACCCTAACCCTAACCCTAACCCTAACCCTAACCCTAACCCTAACCCTAACCCTAACCCTAACCCTAACCCTAACCCTAACCCTAACCCTAACCCTAACCCTAACCCTAACCCTAACCCTAACCCTAACCCTAACCCTAACCCTAACCCTAACCCTAACCCTAACCCTAACCCTAACCCTAACCCTAACCCTAACCCTAACCCTAACCCTAACCCTAACCCTAACCCTAACCCTAACCCTAACCCTAACCCTAACCCTAACCCTAACCCTAACCCTAACCCTAACCCTAACCCTAACCCTAACCCTAACCCTAACCCTAACCCTAACCCTAACCCTAACCCTAACCCTAACCCTAACCCTAACCCTAACCCTAACCCTAACCCTAACCCTAACCCTAACCCTAACCCTAACCCTAACCCTAACCCTAACCCTAACCCTAACCCTAACCCTAACCCTAACCCTAACCCTAACCCTAACCCTAACCCTAACCCTAACCCTAACCCTAACCCTAACCCTAACCCTAACCCTAACCCTAACCCTAACCCTAACCCTAACCCTAACCCTAACCCTAACCCTAACCCTAACCCTAACCCTAACCCTAACCCTAACCCTAACCCTAACCCTAACCCTAACCCTAACCCTAACCCTAACCCTAACCCTAACCCTAACCCTAACCCTAACCCTAACCCTAACCCTAACCCTAACCCTAACCCTAACCCTAACCCTAACCCTAACCCTAACCCTAACCCTAACCCTAACCCTAACCCTAACCCTAACCCTAACCCTAACCCTAACCCTAACCCTAACCCTAACCCTAACCCTAACCCTAACCCTAACCCTAACCCTAACCCTAACCCTAACCCTAACCCTAACCCTAACCCTAACCCTAACCCTAACCCTAACCCTAACCCTAACCCTAACCCTAACCCTAACCCTAACCCTAACCCTAACCCTAACCCTAACCCTAACCCTAACCCTAACCCTAACCCTAACCCTAACCCTAACCCTAACCCTAACCCTAACCCTAACCCTAACCCTAACCCTAACCCTAACCCTAACCCTAACCCTAACCCTAACCCTAACCCTAACCCTAACCCTAACCCTAACCCTAACCCTAACCCTAACCCTAACCCTAACCCTAACCCTAACCCTAACCCTAACCCTAACCCTAACCCTAACCCTAACCCTAACCCTAACCCTAACCCTAACCCTAACCCTAACCCTAACCCTAACCCTAACCCTAACCCTAACCCTAACCCTAACCCTAACCCTAACCCTAACCCTAACCCTAACCCTAACCCTAACCCTAACCCTAACCCTAACCCTAACCCTAACCCTAACCCTAACCCTAACCCTAACCCTAACCCTAACCCTAACCCTAACCCTAACCCTAACCCTAACCCTAACCCTAACCCTAACCCTAACCCTAACCCTAACCCTAACCCTAACCCTAACCCTAACCCTAACCCTAACCCTAACCCTAACCCTAACCCTAACCCTAACCCTAACCCTAACCCTAACCCTAACCCTAACCCTAACCCTAACCCTAACCCTAACCCTAACCCTAACCCTAACCCTAACCCTAACCCTAACCCTAACCCTAACCCTAACCCTAACCCTAACCCTAACCCTAACCCTAACCCTAACCCTAACCCTAACCCTAACCCTAACCCTAACCCTAACCCTAACCCTAACCCTAACCCTAACCCTAACCCTAACCCTAACCCTAACCCTAACCCTAACCCTAACCCTAACCCTAACCCTAACCCTAACCCTAACCCTAACCCTAACCCTAACCCTAACCCTAACCCTAACCCTAACCCTAACCCTAACCCTAACCCTAACCCTAACCCTAACCCTAACCCTAACCCTAACCCTAACCCTAACCCTAACCCTAACCCTAACCCTAACCCTAACCCTAACCCTAACCCTAACCCTAACCCTAACCCTAACCCTAACCCTAACCCTAACCCTAACCCTAACCCTAACCCTAACCCTAACCCTAACCCTAACCCTAACCCTAACCCTAACCCTAACCCTAACCCTAACCCTAACCCTAACCCTAACCCTAACCCTAACCCTAACCCTAACCCTAACCCTAACCCTAACCCTAACCCTAACCCTAACCCTAACCCTAACCCTAACCCTAACCCTAACCCTAACCCTAACCCTAACCCTAACCCTAACCCTAACCCTAACCCTAACCCTAACCCTAACCCTAACCCTAACCCTAACCCTAACCCTAACCCTAACCCTAACCCTAACCCTAACCCTAACCCTAACCCTAACCCTAACCCTAACCCTAACCCTAACCCTAACCCTAACCCTAACCCTAACCCTAACCCTAACCCTAACCCTAACCCTAACCCTAACCCTAACCCTAACCCTAACCCTAACCCTAACCCTAACCCTAACCCTAACCCTAACCCTAACCCTAACCCTAACCCTAACCCTAACCCTAACCCTAACCCTAACCCTAACCCTAACCCTAACCCTAACCCTAACCCTAACCCTAACCCTAACCCTAACCCTAACCCTAACCCTAACCCTAACCCTAACCCTAACCCTAACCCTAACCCTAACCCTAACCCTAACCCTAACCCTAACCCTAACCCTAACCCTAACCCTAACCCTAACCCTAACCCTAACCCTAACCCTAACCCTAACCCTAACCCTAACCCTAACCCTAACCCTAACCCTAACCCTAACCCTAACCCTAACCCTAACCCTAACCCTAACCCTAACCCTAACCCTAACCCTAACCCTAACCCTAACCCTAACCCTAACCCTAACCCTAACCCTAACCCTAACCCTAACCCTAACCCTAACCCTAACCCTAACCCTAACCCTAACCCTAACCCTAACCCTAACCCTAACCCTAACCCTAACCCTAACCCTAACCCTAACCCTAACCCTAACCCTAACCCTAACCCTAACCCTAACCCTAACCCTAACCCTAACCCTAACCCTAACCCTAACCCTAACCCTAACCCTAACCCTAACCCTAACCCTAACCCTAACCCTAACCCTAACCCTAACCCTAACCCTAACCCTAACCCTAACCCTAACCCTAACCCTAACCCTAACCCTAACCCTAACCCTAACCCTAACCCTAACCCTAACCCTAACCCTAACCCTAACCCTAACCCTAACCCTAACCCTAACCCTAACCCTAACCCTAACCCTAACCCTAACCCTAACCCTAACCCTAACCCTAACCCTAACCCTAACCCTAACCCTAACCCTAACCCTAACCCTAACCCTAACCCTAACCCTAACCCTAACCCTAACCCTAACCCTAACCCTAACCCTAACCCTAACCCTAACCCTAACCCTAACCCTAACCCTAACCCTAACCCTAACCCTAACCCTAACCCTAACCCTAACCCTAACCCTAACCCTAACCCTAACCCTAACCCTAACCCTAACCCTAACCCTAACCCTAACCCTAACCCTAACCCTAACCCTAACCCTAACCCTAACCCTAACCCTAACCCTAACCCTAACCCTAACCCTAACCCTAACCCTAACCCTAACCCTAACCCTAACCCTAACCCTAACCCTAACCCTAACCCTAACCCTAACCCTAACCCTAACCCTAACCCTAACCCTAACCCTAACCCTAACCCTAACCCTAACCCTAACCCTAACCCTAACCCTAACCCTAACCCTAACCCTAACCCTAACCCTAACCCTAACCCTAACCCTAACCCTAACCCTAACCCTAACCCTAACCCTAACCCTAACCCTAACCCTAACCCTAACCCTAACCCTAACCCTAACCCTAACCCTAACCCTAACCCTAACCCTAACCCTAACCCTAACCCTAACCCTAACCCTAACCCTAACCCTAACCCTAACCCTAACCCTAACCCTAACCCTAACCCTAACCCTAACCCTAACCCTAACCCTAACCCTAACCCTAACCCTAACCCTAACCCTAACCCTAACCCTAACCCTAACCCTAACCCTAACCCTAACCCTAACCCTAACCCTAACCCTAACCCTAACCCTAACCCTAACCCTAACCCTAACCCTAACCCTAACCCTAACCCTAACCCTAACCCTAACCCTAACCCTAACCCTAACCCTAACCCTAACCCTAACCCTAACCCTAACCCTAACCCTAACCCTAACCCTAACCCTAACCCTAACCCTAACCCTAACCCTAACCCTAACCCTAACCCTAACCCTAACCCTAACCCTAACCCTAACCCTAACCCTAACCCTAACCCTAACCCTAACCCTAACCCTAACCCTAACCCTAACCCTAACCCTAACCCTAACCCTAACCCTAACCCTAACCCTAACCCTAACCCTAACCCTAACCCTAACCCTAACCCTAACCCTAACCCTAACCCTAACCCTAACCCTAACCCTAACCCTAACCCTAACCCTAACCCTAACCCTAACCCTAACCCTAACCCTAACCCTAACCCTAACCCTAACCCTAACCCTAACCCTAACCCTAACCCTAACCCTAACCCTAACCCTAACCCTAACCCTAACCCTAACCCTAACCCTAACCCTAACCCTAACCCTAACCCTAACCCTAACCCTAACCCTAACCCTAACCCTAACCCTAACCCTAACCCTAACCCTAACCCTAACCCTAACCCTAACCCTAACCCTAACCCTAACCCTAACCCTAACCCTAACCCTAACCCTAACCCTAACCCTAACCCTAACCCTAACCCTAACCCTAACCCTAACCCTAACCCTAACCCTAACCCTAACCCTAACCCTAACCCTAACCCTAACCCTAACCCTAACCCTAACCCTAACCCTAACCCTAACCCTAACCCTAACCCTAACCCTAACCCTAACCCTAACCCTAACCCTAACCCTAACCCTAACCCTAACCCTAACCCTAACCCTAACCCTAACCCTAACCCTAACCCTAACCCTAACCCTAACCCTAACCCTAACCCTAACCCTAACCCTAACCCTAACCCTAACCCTAACCCTAACCCTAACCCTAACCCTAACCCTAACCCTAACCCTAACCCTAACCCTAACCCTAACCCTAACCCTAACCCTAACCCTAACCCTAACCCTAACCCTAACCCTAACCCTAACCCTAACCCTAACCCTAACCCTAACCCTAACCCTAACCCTAACCCTAACCCTAACCCTAACCCTAACCCTAACCCTAACCCTAACCCTAACCCTAACCCTAACCCTAACCCTAACCCTAACCCTAACCCTAACCCTAACCCTAACCCTAACCCTAACCCTAACCCTAACCCTAACCCTAACCCTAACCCTAACCCTAACCCTAACCCTAACCCTAACCCTAACCCTAACCCTAACCCTAACCCTAACCCTAACCCTAACCCTAACCCTAACCCTAACCCTAACCCTAACCCTAACCCTAACCCTAACCCTAACCCTAACCCTAACCCTAACCCTAACCCTAACCCTAACCCTAACCCTAACCCTAACCCTAACCCTAACCCTAACCCTAACCCTAACCCTAACCCTAACCCTAACCCTAACCCTAACCCTAACCCTAACCCTAACCCTAACCCTAACCCTAACCCTAACCCTAACCCTAACCCTAACCCTAACCCTAACCCTAACCCTAACCCTAACCCTAACCCTAACCCTAACCCTAACCCTAACCCTAACCCTAACCCTAACCCTAACCCTAACCCTAACCCTAACCCTAACCCTAACCCTAACCCTAACCCTAACCCTAACCCTAACCCTAACCCTAACCCTAACCCTAACCCTAACCCTAACCCTAACCCTAACCCTAACCCTAACCCTAACCCTAACCCTAACCCTAACCCTAACCCTAACCCTAACCCTAACCCTAACCCTAACCCTAACCCTAACCCTAACCCTAACCCTAACCCTAACCCTAACCCTAACCCTAACCCTAACCCTAACCCTAACCCTAACCCTAACCCTAACCCTAACCCTAACCCTAACCCTAACCCTAACCCTAACCCTAACCCTAACCCTAACCCTAACCCTAACCCTAACCCTAACCCTAACCCTAACCCTAACCCTAACCCTAACCCTAACCCTAACCCTAACCCTAACCCTAACCCTAACCCTAACCCTAACCCTAACCCTAACCCTAACCCTAACCCTAACCCTAACCCTAACCCTAACCCTAACCCTAACCCTAACCCTAACCCTAACCCTAACCCTAACCCTAACCCTAACCCTAACCCTAACCCTAACCCTAACCCTAACCCTAACCCTAACCCTAACCCTAACCCTAACCCTAACCCTAACCCTAACCCTAACCCTAACCCTAACCCTAACCCTAACCCTAACCCTAACCCTAACCCTAACCCTAACCCTAACCCTAACCCTAACCCTAACCCTAACCCTAACCCTAACCCTAACCCTAACCCTAACCCTAACCCTAACCCTAACCCTAACCCTAACCCTAACCCTAACCCTAACCCTAACCCTAACCCTAACCCTAACCCTAACCCTAACCCTAACCCTAACCCTAACCCTAACCCTAACCCTAACCCTAACCCTAACCCTAACCCTAACCCTAACCCTAACCCTAACCCTAACCCTAACCCTAACCCTAACCCTAACCCTAACCCTAACCCTAACCCTAACCCTAACCCTAACCCTAACCCTAACCCTAACCCTAACCCTAACCCTAACCCTAACCCTAACCCTAACCCTAACCCTAACCCTAACCCTAACCCTAACCCTAACCCTAACCCTAACCCTAACCCTAACCCTAACCCTAACCCTAACCCTAACCCTAACCCTAACCCTAACCCTAACCCTAACCCTAACCCTAACCCTAACCCTAACCCTAACCCTAACC
Source organism: Dracaena cambodiana (assembly GCA_036321105.1). Taxonomy (NCBI): domain Eukaryota; kingdom Viridiplantae; phylum Streptophyta; class Magnoliopsida; order Asparagales; family Asparagaceae; genus Dracaena; species Dracaena cambodiana. Next base: position 11,141 of record JAYEPQ010000003.1, read on the forward strand.
CTAACCCTAACCCTAACCCTAACCCTAACCCTAACCCTAACCCTAACCCTAACCCTAACCCTAACCCTAACCCTAACCCTAACCCTAACCCTAACCCTAACCCTAACCCTAACCCTAACCCTAACCCTAACCCTAACCCTAACCCTAACCCTAACCCTAACCCTAACCCTAACCCTAACCCTAACCCTAACCCTAACCCTAACCCTAACCCTAACCCTAACCCTAACCCTAACCCTAACCCTAACCCTAACCCTAACCCTAACCCTAACCCTAACCCTAACCCTAACCCTAACCCTAACCCTAACCCTAACCCTAACCCTAACCCTAACCCTAACCCTAACCCTAACCCTAACCCTAACCCTAACCCTAACCCTAACCCTAACCCTAACCCTAACCCTAACCCTAACCCTAACCCTAACCCTAACCCTAACCCTAACCCTAACCCTAACCCTAACCCTAACCCTAACCCTAACCCTAACCCTAACCCTAACCCTAACCCTAACCCTAACCCTAACCCTAACCCTAACCCTAACCCTAACCCTAACCCTAACCCTAACCCTAACCCTAACCCTAACCCTAACCCTAACCCTAACCCTAACCCTAACCCTAACCCTAACCCTAACCCTAACCCTAACCCTAACCCTAACCCTAACCCTAACCCTAACCCTAACCCTAACCCTAACCCTAACCCTAACCCTAACCCTAACCCTAACCCTAACCCTAACCCTAACCCTAACCCTAACCCTAACCCTAACCCTAACCCTAACCCTAACCCTAACCCTAACCCTAACCCTAACCCTAACCCTAACCCTAACCCTAACCCTAACCCTAACCCTAACCCTAACCCTAACCCTAACCCTAACCCTAACCCTAACCCTAACCCTAACCCTAACCCTAACCCTAACCCTAACCCTAACCCTAACCCTAACCCTAACCCTAACCCTAACCCTAACCCTAACCCTAACCCTAACCCTAACCCTAACCCTAACCCTAACCCTAACCCTAACCCTAACCCTAACCCTAACCCTAACCCTAACCCTAACCCTAACCCTAACCCTAACCCTAACCCTAACCCTAACCCTAACCCTAACCCTAACCCTAACCCTAACCCTAACCCTAACCCTAACCCTAACCCTAACCCTAACCCTAACCCTAACCCTAACCCTAACCCTAACCCTAACCCTAACCCTAACCCTAACCCTAACCCTAACCCTAACCCTAACCCTAACCCTAACCCTAACCCTAACCCTAACCCTAACCCTAACCCTAACCCTAACCCTAACCCTAACCCTAACCCTAACCCTAACCCTAACCCTAACCCTAACCCTAACCCTAACCCTAACCCTAACCCTAACCCTAACCCTAACCCTAACCCTAACCCTAACCCTAACCCTAACCCTAACCCTAACCCTAACCCTAACCCTAACCCTAACCCTAACCCTAACCCTAACCCTAACCCTAACCCTAACCCTAACCCTAACCCTAACCCTAACCCTAACCCTAACCCTAACCCTAACCCTAACCCTAACCCTAACCCTAACCCTAACCCTAACCCTAACCCTAACCCTAACCCTAACCCTAACCCTAACCCTAACCCTAACCCTAACCCTAACCCTAACCCTAACCCTAACCCTAACCCTAACCCTAACCCTAACCCTAACCCTAACCCTAACCCTAACCCTAACCCTAACCCTAACCCTAACCCTAACCCTAACCCTAACCCTAACCCTAACCCTAACCCTAACCCTAACCCTAACCCTAACCCTAACCCTAACCCTAACCCTAACCCTAACCCTAACCCTAACCCTAACCCTAACCCTAACCCTAACCCTAACCCTAACCCTAACCCTAACCCTAACCCTAACCCTAACCCTAACCCTAACCCTAACCCTAACCCTAACCCTAACCCTAACCCTAACCCTAACCCTAACCCTAACCCTAACCCTAACCCTAACCCTAACCCTAACCCTAACCCTAACCCTAACCCTAACCCTAACCCTAACCCTAACCCTAACCCTAACCCTAACCCTAACCCTAACCCTAACCCTAACCCTAACCCTAACCCTAACCCTAACCCTAACCCTAACCCTAACCCTAACCCTAACCCTAACCCTAACCCTAACCCTAACCCTAACCCTAACCCTAACCCTAACCCTAACCCTAACCCTAACCCTAACCCTAACCCTAACCCTAACCCTAACCCTAACCCTAACCCTAACCCTAACCCTAACCCTAACCCTAACCCTAACCCTAACCCTAACCCTAACCCTAACCCTAACCCTAACCCTAACCCTAACCCTAACCCTAACCCTAACCCTAACCCTAACCCTAACCCTAACCCTAACCCTAACCCTAACCCTAACCCTAACCCTAACCCTAACCCTAACCCTAACCCTAACCCTAACCCTAACCCTAACCCTAACCCTAACCCTAACCCTAACCCTAACCCTAACCCTAACCCTAACCCTAACCCTAACCCTAACCCTAACCCTAACCCTAACCCTAACCCTAACCCTAACCCTAACCCTAACCCTAACCCTAACCCTAACCCTAACCCTAACCCTAACCCTAACCCTAACCCTAACCCTAACCCTAACCCTAACCCTAACCCTAACCCTAACCCTAACCCTAACCCTAACCCTAACCCTAACCCTAACCCTAACCCTAACCCTAACCCTAACCCTAACCCTAACCCTAACCCTAACCCTAACCCTAACCCTAACCCTAACCCTAACCCTAACCCTAACCCTAACCCTAACCCTAACCCTAACCCTAACCCTAACCCTAACCCTAACCCTAACCCTAACCCTAACCCTAACCCTAACCCTAACCCTAACCCTAACCCTAACCCTAACCCTAACCCTAACCCTAACCCTAACCCTAACCCTAACCCTAACCCTAACCCTAACCCTAACCCTAACCCTAACCCTAACCCTAACCCTAACCCTAACCCTAACCCTAACCCTAACCCTAACCCTAACCCTAACCCTAACCCTAACCCTAACCCTAACCCTAACCCTAACCCTAACCCTAACCCTAACCCTAACCCTAACCCTAACCCTAACCCTAACCCTAACCCTAACCCTAACCCTAACCCTAACCCTAACCCTAACCCTAACCCTAACCCTAACCCTAACCCTAACCCTAACCCTAACCCTAACCCTAACCCTAACCCTAACCCTAACCCTAACCCTAACCCTAACCCTAACCCTAACCCTAACCCTAACCCTAACCCTAACCCTAACCCTAACCCTAACCCTAACCCTAACCCTAACCCTAACCCTAACCCTAACCCTAACCCTAACCCTAACCCTAACCCTAACCCTAACCCTAACCCTAACCCTAACCCTAACCCTAACCCTAACCCTAACCCTAACCCTAACCCTAACCCTAACCCTAACCCTAACCCTAACCCTAACCCTAACCCTAACCCTAACCCTAACCCTAACCCTAACCCTAACCCTAACCCTAACCCTAACCCTAACCCTAACCCTAACCCTAACCCTAACCCTAACCCTAACCCTAACCCTAACCCTAACCCTAACCCTAACCCTAACCCTAACCCTAACCCTAACCCTAACCCTAACCCTAACCCTAACCCTAACCCTAACCCTAACCCTAACCCTAACCCTAACCCTAACCCTAACCCTAACCCTAACCCTAACCCTAACCCTAACCCTAACCCTAACCCTAACCCTAACCCTAACCCTAACCCTAACCCTAACCCTAACCCTAACCCTAACCCTAACCCTAACCCTAACCCTAACCCTAACCCTAACCCTAACCCTAACCCTAACCCTAACCCTAACCCTAACCCTAACCCTAACCCTAACCCTAACCCTAACCCTAACCCTAACCCT
>JAYEPQ010000003.1:20000-297500 GCA_036321105.1 Dracaena cambodiana
TCGTCTTTGTCTCATTATGATCGTTCCGCTCTCTCCGTGGCCGTTTCGTCTCTCTCCTCCTCCCAATCCTTCTCCCCAATTCGATCCCTCCTCACATCCCCCGCCCTCACCCTACCTGTTCACCACGTCATTGTCCTCTTCGGAGAGGCCAATATGCTGGATGACGCGCTAACTACTTTCCACAACAACAGAAGCAAGAACGTTCACACTTTCAACGCCCTACTATTCGCCTGCATCGTCTCCAATAACCACCGTCTCGTCCATGATTTCTTCCGAGATTTGCCCACTCGTTATTGCATTAACCCCGATCTCACAACATACAACACCCTCCTCAAAGCCCTTTGCCAGTGCGGGTCCTCCTTGTCCTCCTATTCCGTGTTTGATGAAATGTCTCGCAAGAGGATTATGCCCAATCGCACCTCCTTCTCCATCGCTCTTGCTGGTTTCTATAGCGATCACAATCTTGACCAGGTCGACAAGCTGTTGCTCTTGATGAAGAAGCACGCCTGCCACCCTGGCCTCTCCATCTACAACGTTCGAATACAGAGCTTGTGTAAGCTCACAATGGTTAATGAGGCCAAAGAGCTGCTCAAGGAGATGAAAATGAAAGGCATGAAGCCCAATTGGATCACTTACCACCATCTGATTCTTGGCTTTTGCAGCCAAGGTGATTTGGGAGAGGCCAAAAGGCTTTACGGACAGATGGCTAGGAGAGGATTGGTCCCGGAAAGCAATTGTTATTTCACTTTGATTCACTACCTGTGCAGAGGTGGAGAATTTGAATCTGCATTGCAAGTCTGCAAGGAAAGCATGGACAGGAACTGGGTACCATGCTTTTCAACAATAAGGGCACTTGTGGATGGACTTGTGAGTATTTCCAAGACGGACGAGGCTCGGGAGATGGTTACAAAGGTGAAGGACAAGTTCCCTCACTCTGTTCAGATGTGGAAGGAAGTAGAGCAAGCTTTGGCTTTGCAGTAGTACTATACTGTCATGCATATGTGAGACTGCACAAGTGAGCACTCTTATCTATTGCTGTTAATACTCAAATTCCTCAGTAGCTCCAGAAATCCCACATGTTGGCTATCTCACTAAAGATTATCATATCATGCTTAGGTTACTTGCATTCCATCTTTTATTATTGAGCAAGGTGCTGATGTAGGGATACAAGCTTAATGCTCCAGATTAAATAAAGTGTTTTTGTATTCTTAGAAGAATATGTTATTTTTGTGTAAGGTGATGAATCTTAAACGAGTATTTTTTCTTTTTTTTTTTACCTCCACGGTCAGTTTGAACTTTACTATCTTTCAAACTCTGGTATGATTAGATTACTATAATTTGAACCCTTAGGATATGAACTGTAAAGGAATAGAAAGAGTAGGTAAGCATTAGGGGCCTGTTTGGACTATGGATCACCTGGAAGTGCCTTGTGAGCCAGAAGAGACCAAAAACACAATTTCCAAAATGACGTGTTGGAAGGCTTCTTCCAGTACTGTTTGCAAAAGTTTGAATGGATGAAGAATCTTAGGAAGTACAGAGAATTGAATTTTATTTTATTGATTCAGTAATTTTGTGTGTGTGTATATATATATATATATAACGGGAAATTCACCAGCAGTGAAGAGAGTTCCTTCACCGCCGCTTAGTTGGCCCAATAAAATTATTACATGTGGCGCCACTCTCTTAATCACCTTATAAGTAGCACCACGTGTAATAATTTTATTGGACATATAAGCAGCGGTGAAATAACTCCCTTCACCGTCGGTAAATTTCCTGTTTCCTCATATATATAGGGACTTTTCAGCTATGTACCCCAAATCTTCGACATTTACCCACATACTCTCCATCATTATTAACATGTACCCTCCATATCTTATCTTCTCTCTTAATATAATAGAATAATCAGATAATATTTCGTGATCTTCTCTCATTTCAAAATATAACCTTTCCGAAATCTCTAAAATATCCTAATAACTATTTTATTAACAAGTTTCTCCTTGTAAAATTTTTTCTCATTATCGTCCCTCCCACTGCCTCCCCTCCCCATTCCTCTCCCTCTCCCTCTCCCTCTCTCTCTATCTCTCTTTCAAAGCTTTATAGTGAATTTTGTTCCGTACTTTTATCTTCTATGCCACTTTACTTTCAAGTTATTGACTGGCAAGGCCAATTTACCGACCTAGTTACTGTGTTTGACTCTTAATAAATATACTCAAACTAACTAATCAAGCGTCATCTAGAAACACTCTTTTTTTAACTATTGTTATTGTGTTTCTTTTTCTACTCTTTAATTTTTATTTTTAAAATTCTGGTGTTATATATATCTACTCAGGTTAATTCTTTGTATCATAGTCCTTTTGTGAATCCCTATATATGGATGAAATGTTTGATATTGGGTTCCTTTGATAATGTTACGGGGAAATACATCTTTAATCAGTGGATATAGCATGGAGTTATCTCTTCTGCTGAGCTTTACTTTATTTTTATTTTTCATTCCTAAAATTTTTGCACCAAGCTGTTTCTCATCAATTGTTTAATTCAGTTTGTACTTTGAGTTCATAGTTAATGTTGTGCAATTAGATAGTCCATTCTTTTTTGCTACCAACATCAAGACCATTATGTAAGGTGTTGTAGGTTGTTGGAAAGTTTATTTTTAGCTATAGTACTAAGTTCAGCAGTAAGAGCAGTGGCTGCTGCTTGCTCTCATTTCTGACCAACAGCTTCTGTTTACTTAGTTCTGAGAGCAACATTGCTACTTGCTCTAAATTCTGGGCACAGTAGCTGTTGTTTCTCAGTTTTGAGACCAGCAGTTGTTACTTGCTCTAAATCCTAAGCCAAAAAAGAGGATTTTTTAGCTTCATACCCCCTCCAAATCATCAATATTTACCCACATCCCCAAGATCAAAAGTAATAGTGAGTCATCAATAGTTATTAGTATGCCTCTTTTCATGAGCTCAAGAGCTCTTCCGACAAAATGTGGGGAATAAAAGGTAGATAATGAGAGTACCACATAATATCCAAATTATCATAGAAGCAGTAACTTCTTGTTTGCTTTTGGGCATAACCAGCACGAAATAGTTGAAGTATGCAACTTGCACCACTTTCAAGTTTTTTTAATGTCAAAAAGCCTTTGACATATGCAACTTCAAAGAGCTCAAATGGCTAATTCCATGAAGGAGGTCTTTTGGAAAATGTTTTGCTAAATTTAACTATGGTACTTTTCGCCTCGAAGAGCTAGCTATACAACAATGAGGTTGTTCAAAGTATATGATATACACACCTTGTTACAGTGTTGTTCCATTTGAAATATTCAAATTGAGACAATACCATTATTGGAAAATCACCACAATGATCTGCACCACCACTAGACAATCACTGTGCACTAGAAATTACATGACCACTTAAGAATTACCATGTTGCGGAAATGTAACGAAGGTTCTAAAGATCAGATATCGGGATCGTATCGGATGGCGGTTTTACGTAGCGGACATTGGATATCGAATATCGGGAATACGCGTAAATATCTTCTGTCCATATAGGACAGTATATATAATGTGATTTTGATAACTAAAAGTTGGTTTAGTGTAAATAGATATCATGTACCAAATAAAAATAGTGCAATAAGTATACAAAAGAGAAATTTTTCTTCACTATAACAACTCCACCGTTGTTATATTATAGTGGAGTAAATCTCCTCCTCAACTATTAAATACAAAATCACCCAACACATAACTTCACCCAATGGTCCCATTCACACATTCACAACTTTGATTTGTTCCCAACATAATTCAAAAAGGGAACTGATACAATTAAAAGGAAAAAAATTCAAAGAAAAAAAATTACACATCCCGGGTTTTGGATGATCAAAGAAGCAACTAGGCTGTGGAATTGGAGATTGAGAGAAGAAGAAAAGAACCCATTTTAGAATCCTAAAGTTCGGAATTTATATATATATATATATATATATATATATATATATATATATATATATATATATATATATATACATACATATATAAAAGTAAACCGGAAATACACCGGTGATGAAGGGAGTTCCTTCATCGCCGCTTAGATGATCCAATAAAATTATTATATGTGGCACCACTCAAAAGACGGTTAAGAGAATTCATTTATTTGTTATTTTAAATGACGCCACGTGTAATAATTTTATTGGGCTACCTAAGCGGCGATGAAAGAACTCCCTTCACCGCCGGTGTATTTTCCGTTTCCTATATATATATATATATATATATATATATATATATATATATATATATATATATATATATATATATATAATCGTGAATTGCACTTCAACGCTGTTGAAGAACGACTCTCTGATGCTCGGTGTGGGGGGATTCGGCTCGAGAATGGCTGCAGAGGACAATCAGGAGGAGGATGACTTCCAATCGGCGATCAATCACCGAAAATCGAGAGAGGAGAGGAAGAGAGAGAACACAATAATAGGATTAGGGCAAACGGAGAGAGTCGGGGGAAGGTAAGGGATTTTTTGTGTTATCGGGTTTGGGTTCAAAATTTGAGTCCAAAATCCTTTAAGTTAACCCATTAACAGGTTTTTTTTGCCGACTCGGCAATTAATCGGCCGATTTGTAAGCTGCGAAATCAAATATCTATCTTTTTTTTGTTGTTGCCGATATTACTATTTGTTTTCACCTGATCATATTGGCAGAAGTCCAAATCCGATATCTCGGTCAAAATATGGGTCGACTCAGTCGGTATTTGGAATAGTAGTTGAAAACAAACAAATTTTCTTGGTTTATCCTTGGAATCCAATTACCATCATCAACTTGACAATTTGTTTTTTGGATTGGAACAAAACCATGCAAATTAAACTCCTTCAGATTGTTCCTCATGTTCCAATTGCATTGTAATAAAAAACCAACAGCTATCCTAAGATCCTCCCATAGTATCCTGCGATATCTAATGTTCCTCCCTTGGGATCTAAGATACTGAATGATCAGATCAAACAGTACCAAATGATCATCCCTTGGATTTCAAGATTACCAAATAATCCTCACTTGTGATCTAAACATGTATAATCACCAAACAAAGCAAACATCCAAAGCAATCAATGCATCACACGTCACACTAAGGCAAAAAGCCTTGGATACAACTAAATACGAGTCAAGGTTCTAAATATCAAAAATCGAGATTGTATCGAGTAGGTATTTTGTTATATCGAATAGTGAATATTGAATGCTATATCTGAGATGCGTATTGATATCGAGTATTCACATAAAAAACTTAATTGTCAAATATGTAAAATTGATACCTGAAAAATTACTTTAATTTTCTAATGTCATCTATATAACTAGTGTGGTGTAATGTGCATGTAAAAACATTTAAGAATATGTACATACCGACAAGTGTAACTCAATAAAATAAACTGCAAAGCAAATTCAATATAAAGTATGAACAAAAATTATAGAAATAATTTAGTTTAAGGAACGATAGTAGTGCAAACAAATTGATGATAGTAATAGTATCAGAAATAAGGACAATAATAGCAACAACAAAATAAGCAACAGATCTGAAGGAAGAAGAAGACAACCATTGGAGTTAGGTTTTAAGTCTTTTGAGTAATACTTGATGAAGCTCCTAATGTAGCTCCTCGGCATTTTTAGCTTCAGCAATGTAAGAAAGATGCTCTTCCTTAAGCTTTCACATAGCAATTTAAGAATCTAATTGATTTAAACATAGGTGAAATAATTTGGGTTACTTTCTTATACATAAAAACATGATTAAGTATGAAGCTCAAAGTTTTTATGTTAATTGTTCAAAGCTGAAACTAAAAAAAATGAACCATAGGTGTGAGAATGGTGCCTCTTCTCAAGTTTCTATGTAGCAATTTAATAATCTAATTGGATTATGCAATAACTTGAGAATCTAATTGATTAAGCAGTGGTGAAATATTTTGGGTTATTTTCTTATACATAGGAACCTGATTAGATGTGAAGTTCAAATCCATCTATAAGTTAAAAGCTCAATTGAAAATTTTGAACCATATTGACAGATATATAGTATAATATATTGGACCTATATATAATGTGATATTGCAAATATTAGCCAATATATTCACAAAGGAATATGACCCCTTTTACCAAATGATCGTGGTTGCTCCTGTAAAATGGTATATTGGGCAATATATCTGTTGTATGGGAGACATTTAGAATTGTGGCTACGCATCCCTATATATATATAGAGAGAGAGAGTAAACGGGAAATACACCGGCAGTGAAGGGAGTTCCTTCACCGCCGCTTAGGTGGTCCAATAAAATCATTACATGTGGTGCCACTCAAGGGGTATTTAAGAGAGTTCTTTAATTTGTTACTTTAAGTAGCGCCACGTTGTTCACGGCAGATTTCGGTTGCCTTCCTTCCATTAAATACAATTTAGATTACAATGAAAGAGAACAAGAAATAAAGATGAACAAACGAGAGGATTTTATATGTCAATCGCTCTCTTTTACAATAATATGTGGGATCCGTGTGGCGATGGGATCTATAGTAGTTCTTTTGGACGATCGGACGTTGAACTCTTCTGCTTCGAAGATGGCAGCCGACTGTAGACGATCTCCTCTGGACTTGATTCGTTCAAGGCTCTCTCGCGTAACTCGAACTTCTTAAGAACTCCAGAAAAAGATGATGATTTTCTCTGATCTTCACGAATTCAAGGCTCTATGCGTAACTCGAATTCTCCAAGACTTCAGAGAAATATCTTAACTGCCGAAAAGAAGAACTCAGGGCTTCAAGGCTCTCTCGCGTACTTGAATTGCCTAAAGATCTCAAAAGTCCTAAGCCCTCCTAGGGTTTCACCACGAAGGTATTTATAGGCCCAGATTCATGCAAGAGTTTCTATCTGAATAGAATTTGTACTTATCAAGGATTCCAATCAAGTATCTTAGTCTTGATTTAAATCTCTTGATTTTAGAGTCCCGATCGGACTTAATTTGGGTACTTAGATAAGTCAAAATCATAATCTCAATCAAACTGAGATTCTGGTTATCTGCTCATGCGGAGATAAACTCATCAAAACGCGACGCTAAATAACCAAGAACGCGGAGCTATCGATAGCTTCGCGTTTTACTCAACGCGGGGCTAAAAATTAGCCAGACGCGGAGCTACAGAATTATCTTCGCGTTCTGTTGTGGAAAATCCTTTTTATTTAGAAATTTTCACTGCCAACAGAACCCTCTCCAAAGTTTTCGAAATGGCTTTTAGAATTTAGCAGATTTCGAAATACTTTGGATCTTTAAACCAGAAACGCGGAGTAAAAATACCAAGTTTATCTCCGGTTTTAGGTACCTTCGCGGAGCTATTAGTCTTCGCTTATTTTTCAGTGAAATGAGTAACTGCCTCATTAATCACCTTGAATTTCCGCACCGAATACCAAGCGACGGATTATCCCCTTTAAATAGGGCTTCTGGCTCGTCTTCTTCTTTATTCATTCAAAGAATCTGAGAAATCCAGAGCTCTGGAGATTGAGCGAGCGATGTCGCCGAACGATCTTCAACTGATCTCCGTTCGACTCTCCATAGATTTTCATCATTAGGATGTCGCTCCAGAAGAGTATGGTTTCGTGCACGTCGGCCGACGTTAGCGGCGACGGCAGCAGCCATGAAAGTAGTTGTAGCGGCGAACCAGTCTGTGCAGCAACTCTTGAAGGTAAAAACTTCATCTTTCGGTCTTTTAAGAACCATTTTGTGATGCTTTGACTTGGTTTAAGACTGGCCAATTGCTTATCTTGTCGGCGAGATCGCAATCGTTCAGCCGTAAGGCTCAAAGGAGAAGACAGAGAGCAACTCTGGTCTTTCTCTACGCGAAGTTATCGCGTCATCCCTGCGCTTAAAACGCGGGGCTATTCTAGCAGTCGCTATGAATTGCGAGGCTATCTTTGATTAGCAGTCGCGATGAATTGCGAGGCTATTTTTGATTAGCAGTCGCGATGAATTGTGAGGCTATCTTTGATTAGCAGTCGCGATGAATTGCGAGACTATCTTTGATTAGCAGTCGCTTTGAATTGCGAGGCTATCTTTGATTAGATTAGCAGTCGCGATGAATTGCGAGGCTATCTTTGATTAGCAGTCGCGATGAATTGCGAGGCTATCTTTGATTAGCAGTCGCGATGAATTGCGAGGCTATCTTTGATTAGCAGTCGTGAGGAATTGCGAGGCTATGAAAAAGAAGGAAACAACAGAGAGAAACTCTGTCCTTTCTTTACGCGAAGTTATCGCGTCATCCTCTGCGTTTAAAGCGCGAGGCTATTTCTTCAACTGCACGCGGAGTTAGTTTAGCTCCGCATTTTCACACTTTTAGAAACTCTGTTCCTTTTGCAGTAAGTCTAATCTTTCCTGAAGAGGAGTGTATGCGGGTCCATCGATCTTCATCAGCAAAAGTAACTCTAAGGAAGCCAGAAGCATATGCTTTACAATATAGTTGCAGGTTTCAAGCTCTGGCTCCGAGAGATAAACTCTTGAAGGAGCTGTAGCTCAAGTAAGGAATTGCAGCACTTGCAGTTCAGCTTGTGCTTCAATGCAGCACTAGCAGTTCAGAATTGCAGCACTTGCCTTTCCTCTCGTGCTTCATTTCAGATCACAGATCCAAATTGATACTTGCAGAGGAGGTCTTTTGCATGTGAACCAGGGAACTGAGCTTCAACACCCCGTAGAGAAATCTCAGATGACAGATCCAAGTTGACATTTGCAGAGAAGATTTTTTGCATGTGAACCAGGGAACTGAGCTTCAACACCCCGTAGAGAAATCTCACTGATAAGTTATTTGATGAGTTAAGAATCATGTAAAAGCTTTTTTTTTTGGGAGAGCTATAACTCCCTTTTTGTAATCTTTTTACTCCATGAATAAAGGCAAATTATTTTCCTCTCTATCTGTTGGCTTCAAAACAAATTTGCTTGCACAACAAACAGATGGTTAATAATTTTTTTTTTTAAGATAATCTAAAGCTCATCTGCGTAACTTAGATTATTAGCACCCGGATGATCGAGTAAGGATTCTCCTAACTTAGTCAAAAGTCCAAGTTTTTATAGGAGACGCGAAGCTAAAATGCCAAGTTATCTTCGCGTTTTGCGGAATTACGCGGAGTTAAAATAGCTTCGCGTTTTCTCCAACATCACGTGGGGTTATCTGCTCCGCATTTTCGGGGAGTAACCAACCAGTCATTTTCTCCGAAATCCGAGCCGAACTCCAAGAGGCGGTTTCCCTCATTTAAACGAAATTTCTATCTCTTTTCTTCTCACTTTCCTTGAGAATTTTCCAGAGATTTCAGAGGTTTAGGCGATCAGAGCTCAGGCGATCCGAGCGTTCTCCGACCGATTTTTCCCCAATTTCCCGTCGATTTTCTTTAATTTTTGAGAAATGGCGCCCAAGACTCGTGCTACTTCCCGCGCAGCTCCATCATCGGCGGCCGGCGCAAGTAGTGGTGGCAGCGGCCATGGTGGCGACACGCCAGCCCACATTTCGCCTATTGGGGGTAAGAGCTTTTCTATCGAAACTCTTTAAGAAACTTTAGAGTGATTTGATTTGATTTTAACTGGTTAATTACCTCTTTCATCGGCGAGATCGCCGTACTCCGGCCGTATGGCTTGGAGAAGAAGAAAAGTCTCTGGCTTTCTTCTCACGCGAAGTTATCGCGTCATCCTCGCGTTTTGAAGCGCGGGCTATTTCAAGTAGCAATCGCGCTGAAACGCGAGGTTTAAAAGGAGAAAGAAAAGACAGAGAGATACTCTAGTCTTTCTCTACGCGAAGTTATCGCGTCATCCCTGCGCTTGAAACGCGACGCTTAAAAGGAGAAAGAAAAGACAGAGAGATACTCTAGTCTTTCTCTACGCGAAGTTATCGCGTTATCCCTGCGCTTGAAACGCGGGGCTATTTAAAGTAGCTGTCGCGCTTGAAACGCGAGGCTATCTCTTCTGCGCGGTCTAATTTTTAGCTTCGCGCGGAGTTACTTTTAGCTTTGCGCGTTCTAATTTTTTAGATTCGCGCTTCCATACTTAGAAAATTTTCTGTCTTGTAGAAAACTTTTCTAATACTGATCTTGGTTTTTGCAGTCGGATATTTGGTGGAATCCTTTCCTCATAGGAACTACTTCGGCTTTGCTGGGGGTTCTGATCCCTCCGGCCAATTCCGTTTCACCACCATTCGGGCCTCATATAAGCCAGACCCGAAGGAACATAAGGAGAAGTTGATCAAGTATCACCCGACTACTGCGCGAGAAAATATAATCGATGCCGTCTTCGAAACTTTGAACAGGGAAGCGATGGAGAAACCCGCATTCCTCTTTGGAGACCAGATGGATCAATCAGACGAGATCCTTTTTGCAGAAGAGTGCGAATGGCTCTATAACTCGGGTGAAGCTTTAATGTTCCTGCCCAGAATGGAGCGTGGCTACCCTCTGGTTTATCTTCAAAGACTGGCGTTGCCTCGCGAATTGAAGTGGAATTTGACTCAAGATCATGATGGTGTCCCGACGGGCAAATTTGGTGCAAAAGGACCTTATCAAGATGGTGCCCCCAGATGCATCACTGGTTTGCTCCCAGGCAGATTTGCTAAGGAGCACCTAGTAGGAGAAATCCCGATTCGTGCGCAGACTTTCTTAAGCGACTTTATGGCGAAACAAGGCCAATACCCGGCTAGTGATTGCAGGATGCCCGGCTGAGTTTATTCCTCTGGCAACATGTGGTGGGCCCGCCTTGTTCAGTACATGTTGGATTCCCATGAGTCCATCTTGAAGGATATTGGCTTATTCAAATCCATCAGAAATGTCCAATTTGGATTTCTCCAGAGCGCTTACCATTTCTACTGCCTCCTGGAGATGTACAATCCTGAGACCTGCACTTTCTTTACACCAGTGGGTGAGCTGGGATTCGCTCTCCACGAGATGTTTGAGGTTTCTGGACTTTCAATGGGGGAAGTCCCCTATGAAGAATACATCCCTACCACTGAGGAATTAAACATGCTGATGGCAAGGGATGAGCGCATCTATGCAACTTATTGGGAGATGATGTGTTATTATCGTATATGCGCCAACTTGGTTGGTGCGCGTAATCATGGTATCGGCCACAAGAAATGGGCCGAGTACCTCTTTGCCAATTTAAATTCTAAGGATAGCTCAACGACTATCCATGGCCATCCTCATGTCCCTATCTCGGAGATTGATCAACGCATGGCCCGGGGTCATTATGCGATGTATTATACGACCGAGTCCAATAAAAATGGATACGGTCCCGGCACTTCATTCAAGAGCTATCATTATCAGGCTCAGACCCCAATATCCAACAGGGGGCTCATTGCCGGATTCTCGATGTTATGGCTGAAGAGATGCGTCGTGCCGTCATTGCCCAAGGAGGCAATCGCAATGACCGTGGTGTATCCAGCGGTTCTTCTCGCGTATGGCCGACCCATTGGACTCCTTCCTGCCATGGTGTGCAATCTACAACATGGATTGCGGATACTTTGTGAAGATTTCCTCCCTGCCATTAAGGTCAAGGGAAAAGGAAAGGGCAAGTCAAAAGAGACTGCCCAGTTAAAGACTCCGAACCCTATGGTGGAGATGCCCTACACCTACTTGATGGCGTGGCTCGTCCTGCACTGCCCTTCTCTGATGAGTGCACCAGAACGCCGTTCGGGTGAAAAGTGCTTCTTTGTGGAGTTATATGAACGCTCTTCATGGAAGCACAATTATATGTCCCAGATTCGGAAGACTCTTCGTAGCTTTCAGAACTATGAGATCTTCCGGTGTTTCCCTGACTTTCCTGGCGGGGGATATGGGCTAAAGCTGAAGGATACTGCGGGGGCTGACAATTTTACTGTTTTATCCGCGGGAGCGTTCTGGTGGCTCCTCAACATCCGTCCAGGGCACTTGGTGTATCGATTAGACGGTAGGTGTTTTATAGAGCCGTACATCCCAAGTCGCTTTGCTCGCCAGTTCGGCTATTCTCAACTCTATATGGGTAACCCGAACAAGAATCTTGCCCACAAAGGGAATTTGTATGAGGGTGCCCGCGGTTGGTTTTATTTTGCGGCGGGGGGTGCCGAAGCTGAATTTACTCTGCCCCAAAAGTCACCAGAACTGGCCATGGCTCTTAGCTTCTGCACATGGTTCGACGTTGCAAATGCTGACGTGCCCGGCTTTTCTCTTAACCGCAGCTGTTGTCAGGAAATTGAGGCTCTCTATGCTAGCCGTCAGGGTGCCGCAAGAGTAAGGATCAAGGGAATGGATGAATTCCTTGGCGCAGCAGCTGAACCCTTAGACGTCAGCGAGTCTGACGATGATGATGGCAATAATAATGATGACGATGACAATACTGGCACTAGAGGAGTTCCCCAGTCTGTTGTCACTCGCCCCCCAAGTCCAACCCTCAAACGCCGCGGTACCTTAAAGAGAAGGCCCAGCAAAAAGCAGAAGTTAGTTCAGCAAACTTTGATAGCCCCCGAAGAAGTGGCTATCAAACTTGCTTCAGATTTGCTAGTTTCAACTCTACCCCCAGCGCAGGCAGGGGAGGATGAACCGACTAGGTCTTCGAGTGTCCTTGAGGTTCCGGCTCCTACGTCCATAGAGCCCGTTGCACAACCTGTGGCGCAACCTTTGGGTAGCGAGACGGGTACGCTGCTAGAAACGACGGCAGCTCCTCCTTCAACTCCTACAACCGGACTTGTATCTCCAGGTATAGCTCTTGATATTTTATCTTTTACCTGTTACTTTTTACTGTAACACCACTTCTCTTGTTCCCTGAAATACAGGTGGTCAACTCCTTTCGCCAATGCACTCAACTACTCAGGCGGAGTCTGACGAGAGAGTAGACCGTTCGGGGGCCGGTAGCTCTACAAGCGAATTTAATGCTGAATATTCCACATCGGCTCCTGCCTCTGTTCTCTCTTCAATTCCCCCTATTGATGAAGTCGGGAGTGATGAGAGAATGGAAGTCATTATTGCTGCTGCCGCTAAAGAGGGCACCCCATCTCCTAGTATGCCATCTCCAACACCACCAGTCTGCTCCACTGAGACATTTCCGATGGTTGTTGGTGTGCCTTCCGTTTTGCAGCCAGCAATACTAACGCCCTCCACCATAATGGCTATTGAGACGCATGCAATTCTTCCGGCTCCGAGTCTTCCAACAGGGGAGGAGGATAATTTGAAGTTCTCGTTCGAAAACGCTTCTCCCACCGGAGGAGCTTCGGGAGAAGATATCCCGTCTTCTACTCCTGTTGACGGGGTTACCCAAATGACTAATACTGGCGATACTTCCCTTAGGGCCCCTAGCTCTTCCAGATCCGCTTTGGCTTTATTGATTCCCCATATCATGAATTTGGTATAGGGACGGGCTTCATCAACTCCGGTAGCCACTGCTCCCCTGCCCGTGACATTTTCTTCGGCATTACCTGCTTTTCCTGCTGACACTGTCAATCCTCTTGAAGAGCTTTTTAACTCCAGTGTCGTTGATTTTATGCGTTTGCTAAGGAGATGTATCGAGATGGCCCTTGCTGGACACGATTTCTTCAACTTCGCACATCCACTGTTATCCCGTTATCTGGAGAATATTGAAGAAGTTGGGGGACAAGATCGGGCAGCACCTTACCGGGCCCTCTTTGCAGTCTTAGAAGAGCAGGTGACTACTCTACACACACTCCGTCAGGCGGATGTGGAGGCGATCACCAAGATAGAACTGGCGCGGCTTCGGTCAGAGTCAATATCTCATAGAAGTGCTGTGAGACTACAAGAAGAAAGATGGTCTCAGGAACTGACAGAACTCCAGGCCACCCGGGAATCGATTCATGGAGATCTAAGGAGGGTAGACTCTGAAATTGGGGAGAGTCAGGCTGCCATCACTAGAGCTCAGGAGACAATTGCCCGAGCTCGGGCTGTCTTGATAGACAATGAGCTTCGATTAGGGGAGTCTGTCAAGAAGCGGGAAGCGTTGATTCTCCAACGGGAACAGGTTGCGCAGGAGGAGACGGCCAGGAATCGAGCCATTGAAGAGTCTCGTCAGCAACAAATTGCAATAAGTGACGATGAGTTACGTAGACAGGCCCAACATACCGTGGAGGCATCTCATCGTTGAAATTTGGACGAGACAATAAATAAATTGAAACTCCCGGGGGACTCGTAATTTTTTTCTTTCTCTATTCTTTTTATTTTTCTTGTAATAAGAACTCTGTAATAGGAGAGAGAGAATTTTTGACGATTCTTTGAGATTCTTTTTGTTTTTGTACCTTCACCCTTTTTAATAAAGATGACTCTTTTGACTCTTTCATTTGTCGGCTTCAAAACAGATTTGCTTGTCCAACAAATAACTTGTCGTCAAAAAATGATTTATCTCTCAGCATCATTCATGCACAATTTTTTTTTGAACCCTACTGTCAGGGTGTATGGGATTTTTAGCAAATCTCCAACTGTCAACGGATTTGATTTGTCTTTACCAACTACCGTTTGAGTTGGGCTAGCCATGTTATTCCTCTCAACATGGTGAGTTGTCGAATATTTCGTTTGGGATTAAATGCCAAATTTTTCATCTTCTCTTTATCTTATTGGTGTTGGGTGATTCATGCTTTTTACCCCCAGCATGAAGGGGTTGGCGAGAAACTGATTCTCTCTCCATTGCCTAGTTGGTGCTGGGTAATTCATACCTTCTAGGTCAGAGGCGCTCAACTGCGCATGCCTAAAAGGAAGGCTGGAGGCTGTTCAAGGCTCTCTCGCGTAACTTGAACTGGGCACACCAAATTTAGGTCAGAGGCACCAAACTGCGCATGCCTAAAGAAAGGCTGGAGGTTGCTCAAACTTGAGAGCTAAACACACCAGGTTTAGGTCAGAGGCGCCAAACTGTGCATGCCTAAGAAAAGACTGGACGTGGTTCAAACTTGAGAACCAAATAGGAGGGGGTTCAAAGCTCTCTCGCGTAACTTGAACTGGGCACACCAAACACACCAGGTTTAGATCAGAGGCGCCAAACTGCGCATGCCTAAGAAAAGACTGGAAGTGGTTCAAACTTGAGAACCAAACATACCAGGTTTAGGTCAGAGGTGATGCCTAAGAAAAGACTGGAGGTGGTTCAAACTTGAGAACCAAACATACCAGGTTTAGGTAAGAGGCATCAAACTGCGCATGCCTAAAAAAAGACTGGAAGTGGTTCAAACTTGAGAACCAAACATACCAGGTTTACTGGATTAAAATCACCAGAATAGAAGAAGTCCAAGTGCTCATCAGCGTAACTTGGATAAATTGGAGGTTTTATTCTCCCAGAGATATTAAGCATAGTATTTCTTAAAAAATTTGCCATTGATCGGCATCATCATCCTATCGCCGTTTTGATTCATCAAGCGATAGGCTCCACTGGAGTACATTGTCTTCACAATGAACGGTCCTTCCCACTTGGGTTCGAATTTACCCTTAGTCTTGTGAGTCAGTACCATTGGCCTTTTAACAGCCAGAACCAAGTCTCCTTGTTTAAAGATCCTTGGTTTAACGTTCTTGTTAAACGTTTGAGAAATTTGGGCCTGATACAACTCAATTTGTTGTTGAGCCCTGAGGCGCTTTTCATTCAACGCCTCTAGTTCTTGCAATCTTTGCTGATGGCGCTCTTCTGTCGTCATCTTTGTGGCTAATGCCACTCTTAATGAAGGAATCTGAATTTCAAGAGGCAAGACAGCCTCGCTTTCGTAGACCAAAGAGAATGGAGTAGCTTTTGTAGGAGTGCGAACAGTGGTGCGATAAGCCCACGGCATTCTCCTAGCTTTTCATCCCAATCTCGTTTATTAGAAGAGACGAACTTCCGAAAGAGTTTAATAATCATCTTGTTGAAGGCCTCGGCCAACCCATTGGCTGTGGGGTTATATGGCGTTGAAGCAATATCTTTGATTCTGAACTTATTGCAGAATCTGAAGAATCCCTGACTGATGAATTGAGAACCATTATCATGAATAATCCGTCGGGGGACGCCGAAGCGGTAAATGACATGATGCTTGACAAACTTGATCACGTATGTCGTTTTGACCTCTTTCATGGGCACGGCTTCGGCCCACTTTGAAAAATAATCGGTTATTGCAAGAATAAACCGATGTCCTCTGGATGACGGGGGAGTTATAGGCCCCACAATATCCATCCCCCATACTTCAAATGGCCAACTCGCAACGGTATTGTGCAAGTATTCTTGGGGTTGATGAATAAAATTGGCATGTATCTGGCATGCATGGCACCGTTTAGCATACACCATTGCTTCCGAGAACATGTTTGGCCAGTAGTATCCCAGCCTTCTTATACGGTCTGCAAGTTTTGGACCGGGCTGATGTGCTCCACATACTCCATCGTGTGTTTCTCTCAGCACTTCTTCTGCTTCTGCTTTCGATATGCAGCGTAGTAGCAGACCATCTCTTGACTTTTTATAGAAAGTCTGAAGCTTATGGTCATAATAAAATCTTTGGGCCTTCCTCTTTATCGAGGTGGCTTCCCTAGGATCTTCTGGTAATATCCCATGTAAAGCATAATCCACAAATGAAAATCGCCAATCACAGGGTTCCAGGGCCGAGCCTGTCTGGCATACTTCTTTATTTTGAAGAACAATATCTGGTTGGAGAAGCTCTCTGCTTCCAATGGTGATGCTTTTAGCCTCACCTGGCGGGATTGCCAATGTTACTGCTAATGCGGCAAGGGCATCTACATACACGTTCTCATTTTGAGATATATGATCAATGTAGAATTGTTCAAAGTAACCTGCCAGCTCGAGGGCTAGCTGATGATAGGGGATGAGGGCTTCATGTCTGACTTCATACTCTCCTGTCATTTGATTGACGATGAGGTTAGAGTCTCCATATGCCTCTAAATAATTCACCCCCAGTTGCAGAGCATTTTTAGGCCGATAATAAGTACGTTGTATTCCGCCATGTTATTTGTGCACGGTTCTGTCAATGAATAACCATTATGAAGTATATGTTTATGTGAGGAGATAAGCACAACCCCCACTCCAGCAGCAGATCGTCTGGCAGCACCATCAAAGAACATTTGCCATGGTTGCTTTTTACTAACTGTGTTGACCCCTGACGTCTGTTTGGTATTAGGCCCAATTGGGTGGTCTGCAAGAAAATCGGCAATTGCCTGTCCCTTCGTTGCTTTTTGAGGAACGAAGTGTATGTCATAGGGCTACAGTAGCAAGGCCCATTTTGCCAATCGGCCATTTAAGGACCCCAGTTTCGTCATCAGAATTTTCAAGAGATTAACCCGTGATAT
Source organism: Dracaena cambodiana (assembly GCA_036321105.1). NCBI lineage: Eukaryota > Viridiplantae > Streptophyta > Magnoliopsida > Asparagales > Asparagaceae > Dracaena > Dracaena cambodiana. Next base: position 37,251 of record JAYEPQ010000003.1, read on the forward strand.
GACGTGAATTGTTTGCCCAGAAAGATAGTGTCGCATTTTCTGAATAGCGAACACTAGGGCTAAACATTTCTTTTCAATCGGGGTATACCGTTGTTCGGCCCCGATCATTGTCCTGCTTAGATAATAGAGGGCATGTTCATGACCGTGCTCATTATATTGGGCAAGCAATGCTCCTAAGGCATTATCCATGGCCCTTACATATATAAGGAAGGGCTGTCCAGGGACCGGCGCCATAAGAACGGGAGGTTTGGTGAGGTATTCCTTAAGGTCATCAAATGCCTGTTGACATGCCTCATCCCATACAAAAGAAACTCCCTTCTTCATAAGCCGAGAGAATGGTTGACATCGCCCTGATAGGTTGGAAATGAAGCGCCGAATATATGCGAGCTTTCCTTATAACCCCCTCAATTCTTTAAGATTGCGGGGAGGCAGCATCTCGCTAATCGCTTTCACCTTTTCATGGTCGAGAAAGATTCCTTTTGACGTTATTATGAACCCGAGGAATTTTCCACTGGACACCCCCATAAATGACTTAGTGGGATTCATCTTTAAATGATGTTTTCTCATGAGATCGAAGACCGTTCTCAAGTCCTGAAGGTGGTCTTCTTTATTCTTGCTTTTGACTGCCAAGTCATCTACGTAGCACTCTACTATCTTGCGTAGGTGCTTTTTGAATATAGTGCTCATCGCACTTTGATAAGTGGCACTGGCGTTCTTTAACCCAAACGGTATCACCGTGTAACAGTATACCCCCAGCGGCGTTCTGAAAACTGTATGCTTTTCATCATCTGGGTGCATCTTAATTTGGTTATATCCTGAGAAGCCGTCCATAAAGGACATCCTCTCATAACCACAAGTGTTATCTATCATCACGTCGGTGATAGGAAGTGGAAACTCATCCTTAGGACATGCGGCGTTGAGATCCCGAAAATCGATTCAAATCCGGATTTTACCGTTCTTTTTACGAACTGGCACTATATTGGCTATCCAATCAGGATGTTGTTCTTCACGGATAAATCCGGACTTTATAAGTTTGTTGACCTCAGCAGCTATTGCCTCCATCAACTCCGGTCGAAAACGCCTCTGTTGTTGTTTAACAGGTTTGGCATCTTCCTTTATATTCAACTGGTGTGTGGCAACTTGAGGGTCAAGACCGGGCATGTCTTCATAACTCCACGCGAACACGTCTATATACTCTTTGATGAGAGATATAAGCTCCTCCTTTTCTAAGGGAGTTAGCGTGTCGCTTATAAAGATGGGCTTCGGATTTTCATCCGTTCCCATGTCACGCTGTTCAAAGTGAACATCCCAGAGAGTGTCCATATGCTTAACCCAGGAATCATCCTGAAAGTCAATTGGTTCATCCTCGCTTTCAAGTGCGGCTGAAACCATATTGGCTGTCAAGGACTGAAACCAGGCGTCAGTACTTATATCCGAGTCTTGATCGGGTGGAGATGAGTCTTCTTTAACCGAAGAACTCTCTTCATCCTCGGGCGGTGATGAGGGTGGAGTAGATACATAGCCTAACCCCCTGCAAGTCTTTTGATAATAATCAGGGCTGAACCCACATAACTTCCCCTCTTTGGGTCGTTACAGGGACAAGTCCCTCTTGGGCTTTGTTGTGAGGATCAAAATTCTTTGTAACCGCCTTACCCTTTGGGATTGGGGTCACTCCTGCAGGGAACTCATGGGTTCCAACCACTATGGTTGCCATATTGGCAGTGACCTTCTTCTGCTCTTCTTTAAGCGTCAGAACTCCAGCTTCTATTAGTGCTTGGATCCTGTTCTTAAGAGGAAAACAATCCCTAGTAGGGTGTCCCACATTCCGGTGATAGAGACAGTAGTTAGGATGTTTAGTCTTGCCTGCGTCTTCTGGCTTCTTATTCTCCGGAAGTTTCAGCATTCCCTTCTTCTGGAGCAAGTGAAAGAGAATAGGTGTCTGTTCCGCTTTGAAAGTATAATTTCTTTCCTGCTACGGTCTATTTTGCCTTGAGCCTTGCTGATTTTGGGGCTTCGGCTGAGGGCTGGTTTTTTGAAGAGCAGCTTCTGATGCCATCACTGTTTTCCCTTTATTTTTATTGCTACTATTTTGGGTATATGACTTACTACCCCCAGCACTTCTCGATCCGCGGGATTCTTCAACTCGACGAATCAAGTCCTCAGCTTGCTCTTCTTGTTTGAGCAAATCCCTCCATGTCTTAGACTCTACGGCCCCCATTTTTAGGAGCATATTGGTCTTAAGATTATGTCGACAAGTTTCGACTAGAGTTTCCTGGATCATTCCGTGTTTGCAATGCACGGACTTCTCCCGGAACCTTTCTATAAAATCTTTGACCGTTTCTTATTCCTCTTGTCTAGTTGCAAAGAGGGAATGAACCGTAATCTCGGTATCATCCTCGAAGAAACGTGCGAGAAATGATTTCTCAACATCTAACCAGGTCTTGATAGTACCTAGGGGCAACTGCATGAACCAAGTAAAAGCAGGCCGCAAAGTACTTGCGAATACTTTGGTCATGATCGGGTCATTTCCAATCAAATGTCCAGTTTGGGACAAGAAATAATAGATGTGTTGGCTGGGCGATCCCTTCCCGTCATATGGCTCTAATTTGAGCGGCTTATACTTTGGAGGATACGACACCATATCCCATTCAGGTGGATATGGTCTAGAGACCCCTGATTCTTTCAGCTCCTTTTTATGCATTAGCGCTTCAAGCTGACTTTGTAATTTTTCTATCTTCTCATCATTCGGATCATGAAAAGAAAATCTGTCTTCCTCGTCGTGCATCGAGTGGGCTTTCTCCTCCTTTTCTTCTTCGTTTATTTTAATGAACGAAGTTTCTTTGCCCTTCTTGGCGTTATCTTCAATGAGTTTTAAGAGTAGCATCTTAAGATCTTCAATTGTTTTCTGTTGCTCTCGAATCATTCTTTCTTGAGCTTCGAATCTCTGATTAATATCATCAGATTTGTCTACCATGTGTGATGCTGAGTTTTGTAGCCGAGATGACGCGGAGGAACGAGGTGAAGTTACAGCCGAATTATCGCTGTCGTCGTCATAAGAACCCATTGCAAGCCTCTTATAATTTCGAGGCGGAACAGCTCCTGACTTTAGTCGAGTGATACGAGGAGGTTCTTCATCACTTAATTCCAAATCATCGTCCATCTCTACAATCTTCTTCCCTTTTCTCACCATGTTAGAGATTACAGCTCTCCATTGTCTTAGGGAAGTAGTCTTTGGTTTCTTTGTAGGGTTCTTGTCTGACTTGGTTAATCGATCAAATACAGATTCCCTGTTCTTGCTGCAGCCACAGTTGTCCATTACAGCGGACACTGCTGTCATAAGCCGCTGCAGTGACAAACAGATTCAGCTTGAATTTGCTCTATGCCTCTCTTTTAGAATAGATACTCCCTGAGATCAGCACCTTTAACCATGGAATCATGAGGTCCATCTGACTCTTGAGAGGGTCTAGGAACCCATTGAAGCTTCTTCGACTGATCAACCCTGACTCTGGAGTCGGATTGATCCTCGCATGGCTCAGGAGTAGTCTCGCGCTTCATATTGCAAATTTGAAAAGTAGCTCTGTGCTTAGCATCGCGAGCATGAAGAGTAGCCCCGCGTTTAGTGTCGCGAGCCTGAAGAGTAGCTCCGCGCTTAGTGTCGCGAGCCTGAAGAGTAGCTCTGCGCTTTTCCACACTAGCCTCGCGTTTTACGCTGGCTTGGCGTGTTTTCAAAAGTTTCTCTTCCGTAATCCTAGCCTCGCGTGGAACAAAATTCTTATACGCTAGCTTACTCTTGTGGTTATCACAAGTCATAACTTTGCGTCTCGCGCGATTTCTTCGACTGACAACAATTTGCCAATCATCCTCGCGTCTCTCGCGAGTGTCATAAGTCTTGCGTTTCTCGCAAGCAGCCTCGCACTTCTCGCTTGGCTTAGTATTAGCCTCGCGCGGAGAATCACACGCTGGCTTTACAGAATTTTTATACTCGCGTGACTCGTGAGTGTCAAGTATTTTGCGACCAGCGCAAATCTTACTGGTTTTGCGTCTCTCGCTAGGCTCAGCAGTAGCCTCGCGTGGAAAATCACACGCTGACTTTAAAAAAATTTTATACTCGCATCTCTCGTGAGTGTTAAGTGTTTTGCGACTAGCGCAAATCTTACTGGCTTCGCGTCTCTCGCTAGGCTCAATAATAGCCTCACGTGGAAAATCACACGCTGGCTTTAAAGGATTTTTATACTCGCGTGACTCGCGAGTGTCAAGTGTTTTGCGACTAGCGCAAATCTTACTGGCTTCACGTTTCTCGCTAGGCTCAGTAATAGCCTCGCGTGGAAAATCACACGCTGATTTTTCCTTGCTTTTAACGCAAGTTGTATCTTCGCGTTTAACGCGGTAGAGACTGGTCTCGCTGGTAGCGCGAGTCAGTTTGCAAGGGACCATAGCCTTGCGTCATCTGGTATTAGCTCCGCGTCCAAGGCGGGCTTTGAGGGTTCTACGCCTCACTCTCCGGTTCCTGTTTCGGAGTTGGGTTCTGGTCAATCCAGTCCCCAGGTCTTCTTCGACAGTCGGAAGCTCATCCTCGGCTAGAATTTCTTGTGTGAAATCCGGTCCTATAGCCACAGTCTCCAAGGATCCCCGTCTCTCGGTGGATACCTTTCTGCCCGTCTCTCGGTCATTGGAGTATATGCGACGATAGTATCGTGTCTCATCCAAGTCACCTGATCCAGAGGAGAGGAACTCCTCGTACTTCTGCTGGTCGATTTCAACGACCAGTGTGTACTTCGGATCCGATCAAATCAACATCCGATTGCGCCACGATCTTTTCATCAGTGAAAGAGACGGCTCCCACTGTGGTCGCCAGTTTGTTCGCGGCAAATTTCGGTTGCCTTCCTTCCATTGAATACAACTTAGATTATAATGAAAGAGAACAAGAAATAAAGATGAACAAACGAGAGGATTTTATATGTCAATCGCTCTCTTTTACAATAATATGTGGGATCTGTGTGGCGATGAGATCTATAGTAGTTCCTTTGGACGATCGGACGTTGAACTCTTCTGCTTCGAAGATGGCGGCCGACTGTAGACGATCTCCTCTGGACTTGATTCGTTCAAGGCTCTCTCGCGTAACTCGAACTTCTCAAGAACTCCAGAAAAAGATGATGATTTTCTCTGATCTTCACGAATTCAAGGCTCTATGCGTAACTCGAATTCTCCAAGACTTCAGAGAAATATCTTAACTGCCGAAAAGAAGAACTCAGGGCTTCAAGGCTCTTTCGCGTACTTGAATTGCCAAAAGATCTCAAAAGTCCCAAGCCCCCTTAGGGTTTCACAACGAAGGTATTTATAGCCCCAAATTCATGCAAGAGTTTCTATCTGAATAGAATTTGTACTCATCAAGGATTCCAATCAAGTATCTTAGTCTTGATTTAAATCTCTTGATTTTAGAGTCCCGATCGGACTTAATTTGCGTACTTAGATAAGTCCAAATCATAATCTCAATCAAACTGAAATTCTGGTTATCTGCTCACGTGGAGATAAACCCATCAAAACGCGGTGCTAAATAACCAAGAACGCCGAGCTATCGAAAGCTTCGCGTTTTACTCAACGCGGGGCTAAAAATTAGCCAGACGCGGAGCTACAGAATTATCTCCGCGTTCTGTTGTGGAAAATCCTTTTTACTTAGAAATTTTCACTACCAACACACGTGTAATGATTTTATTGGGCCACCTAAGCGGCGGTGAAGGAACTCCCTTCACCGCCGGTGTATTTCCCGTTTCCTCATATATTTATATATATATATATATATATATATATATATATATATATATATGTATATATATACGTATGTATGTATATATATATATATATACACGTATATATACGTATGTATGTATATATATATACGTATATATATATATATACACGTATATATACGTATGTATATAAATATACACGTATATATACGTATGTATATAAATATACACGTATATATACATATGTATATATATATATATATACACGTATATATACGTATGTGTAGATACCAGAAAAATAAAAAAAAATAGAATAATAATAATTATTAAATTAAAAATAACAAAAAAAATCAAATTTTAAAAAAAATTAATTAAAAAATTACAAAGCGGGCACACCCACTTTGCTAAGTGGGCACACCCGCGGGAATTTCTCCCGCGGTTGCGACCGGGGGAGATTCCCGCGGTTGCAACCGCGGGAGGCTCCCGCGGGTGCAACCCGGGGGAGAAATCCCGCGGGTGCACCCGCGGGAGTGATCCATTGTTTTCCCTTTGTTTTCCGTTAATTTGTTTCCTTTTTTTTGGGCTGATAATCCATGATCCGATTTTTCAGGAGAGATTCGAGCTGGATTTTGGTCTTCTTCAGTCTATAAAAGATAGGAGCGAATTCGAGAGAATGGACTTTTGGGCAGGGAAGAGTTTGGAGATTCTTGGAGGAAGAGTCCAATTTTCCTGAGGCCGGAGTCCAAAAAATCCAGAGAGGAGTTCCTCAATTCAGAGAGATTGGATCGTCAACGGAGTACAGAAACAAAGCTCCACCGCTGCCAGACCCACAAAAATAAAGTGGAATCGAAATCAATTGATCCTCATTCTTGTAAATCTCGAATTTATTTTGTAATTTTTCTTTTATTGCTATAATTTAAAATCGAATTGGCAATATTAAGGAAGATTCAATTTTTCGGGCATACAAGAATTAGCGACCACAGTGGGAGTTTGGGCGACGCAATCCAATCTTTAAAATTTTTTTTTTATTCGGAGCCTAGGCGTCATCGCCGGGTAACGATAAATAAATGTGAGGCGTCATCGCCCACAAAAATTGACAAGACGTCATCGTCTGTCAAAAAAAAAATTATGAAGCATCATCGCCCATAAAAAAAATGACAAGACGTCATCGTCTGTCCAAAAAAAAAATAAAAAAAAACCAACAAATAAAATTATGAGGCGTCATCGCCCATAAAAAAATGACAAGACGTCATCGTTTGTCCAAAAAAAAACAAACAAAAAAATTATGAGGCGTCATTGCCCATAAAAAAAAATTGACAAGACATCATCGTCTGTCAAAAGAAAATTATGAGGCGTCATCGCCCATAAAAAAAAAAATTTGAGGCGTTATCGCCCAAAAAAAAAAAAAATTGACAAAACGGGATGCAACCCGCAGATAGAATCGCGGGACCCACGTGGACGCAACCCGCAGATGAAATTGAGGGACGCAACCCACCCGCGGGACCCGCGGAGACCCAATCCGCAGATGGAATCGCGGGATGCAACCCGCAGATGGAATCGAGGGACCCACGTGGACGCAACCCACACTCGCATATGGAATTGAGGGATGCAACCCACCCCGGGACCCGCGGAGACCCAACCCGCAGATGGAAATCGCGGAATGCAACCCGCAGATGGAATCAGAGGACCCACGTGGACGCAACCCGTAGATGGAATTGAGGGACACAACCCACCCGCGGAGACCCAACCCACAGATGCAATCGCGGGATGTAACCCGCAGATAGAATCGCGGGATGCAACCCGCAAATGGAATCGGGGGACCCACGTGGACGCAATCCGCAGATGGAATTGAGGGACGCAACCCACCCGCGGGACCCGCGGAGACCCAACCCACAGATGCAATGGCGGGATGCAACCCGCAGATGGAATCGCGGGACCCACGTGGACGCAACCCGCAGATGAAATTGAGGGACGCAACCCACCCGCGGGACCCGCGGAGACCCAACCCACATATGCAATCGCGAGATGCAACCCGCGGGATACCGAATCCGTAAGACAAAAAATAAAATAAAATAATAACAATAATAAAAAATAAGTTATAATAATAATAAAATAGTAATAAATAAAAAATAAATAAAACAATAAATTGAAATTGCCTCAATTACAATAAAAAGGTTAATAAATAAAGAAAAACGTGAGGCGGGATTAAAATAAAAAAAGAGAAGTACTGTGCTCGGGTGGGGCCCACCTGGGCCACTGGCACTTTTCACCCTCTCTCCCGCACGAAAAAAATAATAATATAAAAAAATAAATAAAGAATAAAAATAATAACAAAAAAAACAAAAATAATAATAAATAAAAATAAATTTATAAAGCCTCATCGCTTACCAAAATAAATAAATAAATAATAAATAATAAATAAAAAGCCTAGACGTCATCACCTAAAAAAAAAAAAAATTCAAAAGGCGTCATCGTTTATAAAAAAAAAAGGGACGTCATCTAAAAAAAAATAAAAAAAATTACCCAACGCCGCTAAGGCTACGGGAAGAGAATAAAATTCTCGTCAACCCCACCATGCTGGAGGTAAAAAACATGAATTATCCAATGCTAACAAGGCTGCGGGAAGAGAATAAATTTCTCGCTAACCCCATCATACTGGGGGTAAAAAGTATGAACTGCCCAATGCCATTAAAGCAACGGTAAGAGAATAAATTTCTCTCCAACCCCACCATACTGGGGGTAAAAAGTATGAATTATCCAACGCCGACAAGGCTATGGGAAGAGAATAAATTTCTCGCCAACCCCATCATACTGGGAGTAAAAAGTATGAACTGCCCAATGTCATTAAGGCTACGGGAAGAGAATAAATTTCTCGCCAATCCCACCATACTGGGGATAAAAAGTATGAACTGCCCAATGCCATTAAAGCAACGGGAAGAGAATAAATTTCTCTCCAACCCCACCATACTGGAGGTAAAAAGTATGAATTACCCAACGCCGACAAGGTTACGGGAAGAGAATAAATTTCTCGCCAATCCCATCATACTGGGGGTAAAAAGTATGAACTGTCCAATGTCATTAAGGCTACGGGAAGAGAATAAATTTCTCGCCAACCCCACCATACTGGGGGTAAAAAGTATGAACTGCCCAATGCCATTAAAGCAACGGGAAGAGAATAAATTTCTCGCCAACCCCACCATACTGGGGGTAAAAAGTATGAATTACCCAATGCCGATAAGGTTACGGGAAGATGATAAATTTCTCGCCAACCCCACCATACTGGGGGTAAAAAGTATGAATTACCCAACGCCGACAAGGCTACGGGAAGAGAATAAATTTCTCGCCAATCCCACCATATTGGGGGTAAAAGTTCATACCCAACGCCGCTAAGGCAAAGGGAAGAGGAAAAGTTTCGCATTTAAGCCCAAACAAAATTCTCGATAACTCACCATGCTGAGGGGAATAGCATGACTAGCCCAACTCAAACGGTAGTTGGTAAAAACCAATCAAATCCGTTAATAGCTGGGGGTTTCCTAAAAATCCCATGACGAATATGTCGCAACAGTATCCTTATTCGAATATAAGGATACATCACTGCCCTACGCTGCTAAGGCAAAGGGAAGAGGAAAAGTTTGGCATTTAAACCCAAACGAAATTCTCGACAACTCACCATGCTGAGGGGAAAAATATGGCTAGCCCAACTCAAACGGTAGTTGGTAAAGGCAAATCAAATCCGTTAATAGCTGGGGGTTTGCTAAAAATCCTAATCAAATAAATCTCTTGTCAGTTAAGAGTTCACCTCTGACAACAAAATATTTCTCGTCATTTTTTCTCCAACAGAGCAAGTGACCCTCCAAAATATTTGTCAAGTTAAAATCATATCTCTGACAACATAATTCAAAATCAAAAAAGATAAAATCCTAATTTCGATCCCCTGTCACGTTAAATTTCACCTCTGACAGAAAAGAAAATCCACACTTCATCAAGTCCAATACTACAACCTCTAATGAACGTGCTTTTGATGTCGTTAAGTTAAACATCACCTCTGACGAAAATCATCTCCCTATCAAGTTAACAGTTACCCTTAATAGTCCGATTCCAAAACTAAATACGTTAACCGTCACCTCTGTTTAGTCAGCTCGTCCCTATCACGACCAAATCCTCTGAATAGGTTGAGCTCCAAGACACGTTTAATGTCACCTCTGTCTTTCCCTGATCCGTCATACTAGATGTCACTGAACGGTTAGGATTAAAATGAGCACGTTAATATGACACCTCTGCTTGACCTAAAATAAGCACGTTAAAATCATACCTCTGCTTGTTATTGAATAAATAAATATATTAACAGTTATCTCTATCGATCAAATACTTTAAAATGTCTATAGCCAAAATTAAAGAATCCAAAGTATTTCGAAATTCAGTGTGATTCAATACAGAACTTCGAAAACTTTGGAGGGGGTTATGTAGATACCAGAAAAATAAAAAAAATAAAATAGAATAATAATAATAATTAAATTAAAAATAACAAAAAAAAATTAAATTAAAAAAAATTAATTAAAAAATTACTAAGCAGGCACACCCACTTTGCTAAGTGGGCACACCTGCGGGAATTTCTCCCGCGGGTGCAACCGCAGGAAAATCCCGCGGTTGCAACCGCGGGGTGCAACCCGAGGGAGAAATCCCGCGGGTGCACCCGCGGGAGTGATCCATTGTTTTCCTTTATTTTCTGTTGATTTGTTTCCTTTTTTTTGGGCTGATAATCCATGATCCGATTTTTTAGGAGAGATTCGAGCCGGATTTTGGTATTCTTCAGTCTATAAAAGATAAGAGCGAATTCGAGAGAATGGACTTTTGGGCAGGGAAGAGTTGGGAGATTCTTGGAGGAAGAGTCCAATTTTCCTGAGGCCGGAGTCCAAAAAATCCAGAGAGGAGTTCCTCAATTCAGAGAGATTGGATCATCAACGGAGTACAGAAACAAAGTTCCACCGCTGCCAGACCCACAAAAATAAAGGGGAATCGAAATCAATTGATCCCATTCTTGTAAATCTCGAATTTATTTTGTAATTTTTCTTTTATTGCTGTAATTTAAAATCGAATTGGCAATATTATGGAAGATTCAATTTTTCGGGCATACAGTATGTGTATATATATATATATATATATATATATATATATATATATATATATATATACACACGTGTATATATATATATATATATATATATATATATATATATATATATATATATATATATACGTATAGATATATACATATACGTATATATGTATGTATATATATACACATACATATACGTATATATATATATACACATACATATACGTATATATATATGTATATATATATATATGTATATATATATGTATATATATATATATGTGTATATATATATATATATATATCTATATGTATATATGTATATATATCTATATATGTATATATGTATATATCTATATATGTATATATATGTATATATCTATATATGTATATATGTATATATATATATATCTATATATGTATATATATCTATATATGTATATATATATATATATATATATATATATATATATATATATATATATATATATATATATGTGGAAACGGGAAATACACAGGCGGTGAAGGGAGTCCTTCACCGTCGCTTAGGTGGCCCAATAAAATTATTACACGTGGCGCCATTTAAGGTAACAAATAAATGAATTTGCTTAATCGCCCTTTGAGTAGTGCCACATGTAATAATTTTATTGGGCCACCTAAGCGGCGGTGAAGGAACTCCCTTCACCGCCGGTGTATTTCCCGTTTACTCTATATATATATATATGTATATACATATATATATATGTGGAGACACATGTGATATAGAAATTACTAAATTGAATATATTTGTAAAATAAGTCAACCATACAATCAATCAATATAGTTATGTGTTACAGTCTTCATTATTTTCCATGCAGCCATAGTTGTCAACATCCCAATCTTCATTATTTTCCATGCAGCCATAGTTGTCAACATCCTAGGTCCTCGATTCATATTATACGATACAATCCAATATGCAAGAAAATCAATATACATCTTATGTTTGTATCTATTGGTAATGTATTTTATGATATGGTAATAAGATATACAATATGTTACAATATCTTGTCTCAACCTGTAAATGGAATTCAAATTCACTCAAACAAATGGTTGCGAATTTGGAATTGGTAGTCTTTAATTAACTGAACATGATGTCAAGGTTCAAGATACCTATATTAATTGATTAAAGTAATCGAACCAATTGTCAAAAGAGGTATATGTATTAACTTCTAGTCAACATTAATTATTTAATTGATATTTTTCATTCCAAATATCTAATGAGCTTATTTAAACATATACTAAAATCTCAACATATTAATGGCATTTGCTAAAAGAAAGAGTTTGCATAGATTGAAGAAGATGCAAATGAAGAAACTAAAGTAAAAGTTCTTAATAAGAATGATAGTGGTGTATTTATAATTGTTGTTTTGTTTAATTAGTTTATAATTGGAAAGGCAATAAAATATGAAAGAGATTGGAGAAATGTATGATTTTTTTCTTTTTGAGCAAAGACGACGGGTATAAGCCCTCCGCATTCCATTAACAAGCTGATAATAGAACTACAATAATTTAAAGCAAAAATACATAATGTAAAAACTAGCTAGGAGAAAGTAGACGAAGAGTACAAATAAGTGTTCAAATGACAATAAGGAAATCTAAAAAGTACAACACAAACTCCACATGATCTTTAAAAAGTCACCAAAAGTCACCATAAGGTTTCCAGAAGCCGTCTATCAAGTCTGGGTCGGAAATGGAGGATTATGAAATATATGATTTGTTTTGCCTATTGGATATGAAATCCTATTATGAATGAATTATTAATAGAGGACTTCACATAATGGAAGGTGTCACTTGCATGGATTTTCATGAGTATTTTAAAGTTGATGGTGGAACAAGCAAGTCTACCTAGGCTAAACTAAGAGATAATTGTAAAAAAAAAAAAAAAATTATCATTTAGTTAGTCATTCCTAATATTCAGTATCTAATTTATTTTTTTAATAATTATTGGTATAATCTCCTAATTTGAATTGTGATCACTAAATGGTGAAAAGGATAGAGAAATAAGAGTATAGTAACGGAGAAGAAGTTTGTGTGAAGTAAAGAAGATGAAGATGAGGGAAATGGGTATTATCATTATTTAACTTCAATGGATGCGGTTATGTATTGTGTTTGCTAATATAGTGTCATATTGATTCATGACCTCATGTCATTGCACTTTGGATGTTACTTGTTTTTATAGTTATTAAGTTGTATTTCGTGTATTACCGGTTGTAACAATTGTTGCAATTGTTTGTTTGGTGATGCTTTACATTTGCTCTTATGTCTATTATAAACATTTTTATGTGTTCAATTATTTTCCTATTATACATCGGTCAATGAATCTTTATACAATATATGCAATATGCTATATAGGAATTATGATACATCTCAATTTGACAATTTTGTTCATGTCCATATGAATGCATCATACACCTACAACAATATGAGAAGATGTAAATGTTCAAGAATCACGGATAATGCCATTAGACAAATATTTTTCTTTTTAAGCAAATACGAAGGGTTATGTACCCTTGCCGTTCCATTAAATAGATGTCAACGGAACATGGCTTACATATAGGTAATAAGTATTAAAGTCCTCACTAAGGAGTTGACGTGTCATACAACCATTAGAAAATATTAATCAATGACCTATGCATATGATAAGTTGTGTGCATCCAACATGGTAATCTCTACTGTTTTAGTGCAAATACTCGAGGGTGATAGATTTAGATTTATGATGCAGGGTCTTTGCTGGAGGAGCTATCAGAAGAGAGATCATTGTGTGAAACAAGCTTCTGTGGCTGTTCTTTTAAATTGCTTGGTGGGTGGTCTTTTCTGGTTATGGATGCAGAAATATGTGCTCTTTTTGGGAGCGGGTAGAAATATGTGAAAATTTGATGTCTGCGTCCTCGGTAGACTGAGGTTTTGCAGGTCCAACGATGCACGCAGGAATGGAAAGAGACACATTAAATAGTCAGGCATGTGAGGATAAAATTATTCGCCTGTAGAGCCTCATGGACAGTATTTTACCAACCCAACGTATTCCGGAGGACGAGTCAACAGTATACACACCACTGAGAACAAGGGTCTTCTACGGTCCACTGGCATACTTTCATGTTTGCTCATGTTGGTTCTTTGGAACAAAATCATGAGAATTATCCTGAAGTCGCGGGGGTAAATAGTGGCTATGAAAGAAATGTATTTCTTTTATATAGGCAAGAGGCATGGGCTTGTGGAAGAAATTCGAGTTCGGGAATGAAGTATTAATGAGATTGGACGTTACAGATTCAGAATAGAAGTGTGAATGCAGTTCCATACGAGTATAAAAATTCCAACTATCTATCAGGCAAGAACATAGAATAACATGAATGGGTGTAGAGGATAATGCTTGATAGATTGAATTTGAGATGTCATAGTCCAGTTATTGTGTTGTTAAAGATGAAACAGGCAGGATTATTCTTCCATTGGAAGCACAAATTAGCATGTCATGATCATACAACTACCTAAATGCTTGATCATGGTAAGAAATCACGCTCTAAGAATGCAATGAACACTACGGATGAGGATGAGAAATATCCTATGGCAACATCTATGTATTATATATACCTCGTCTCGTATGGAACCATGATGACGGAAAAAAAAATTCACACATCTAATGGATCGGCCTTTCAGCCACCACACACATCTAATGGATCGGCCTTTCAGCCACCACACACACACACACACACACACAAGAGAGAGAGAGAGAGAGAGAGAGAGAGATCCCCCTTTCAGCCTCCCCTCTCCCAGCTTAAAACAAAAGAATCGCTCTAATCTACAGTACTGGCATTGGATTTTGATTGGATCTGATGCTACTGACGTTGAGGGTGTGGGGGACAGAGAAATTAACTTCAAGTGGGTGTGAGTAGATCTTAATAGGCAACGTCCATTTCAATTGCTATTGCTAGCTCTTATGGACTCGCAATACAGACATCCTACCTGCACTTTCTCCCAAGAAGGGCGTCAATTTAATATCACTGGGACCTCCAAAAAAACAAGAACAAAATGGAAAAAGCCTTTCCTCTCCGCTCTTCTCTCCTCACCGTCACAGGCATGAATGCATCGCATATGATACAGGTGGACCTGGCTGTGGCTGGCTTCTTTTGTTGACAACCAAGTAGATTGAAATAAAATTGAGAGAATTAAGATAGCCCATCCCATAATAGCCCTTAGATGACCCAGTTTGTTCAAATTTCAAATCGAAGCTGCAGTTTGCAGGCGGCATTAGCAATAAAAGTGAGGAGAAAACAAACGGTACATAATTAAGAGAGGACTATACGTGCATTTAATAGAGACAACGAAGGCAACCCAACTATCAAGTGAGAGTAGAAGGAGAGAAGAGAAGCCAAAGGCCCTACAACATACCTTAGAATTTGGTCAGCGGAGAGAGAAAAACTTAAAGAGTTAGGGTCAAGTTAAGTTGAGAGTGCATAAGTATCTCTCAATTCTACTTCCAGTAAAGATCTGATGGATGCGAAGATGCCTATTGCATGTTGTGTTGTGGGTATTTAGCTGAGTTGCTAGGCACGTACTACTGAATAATAAATGGAACGTTCTATGCTTAATTTAGCTATTGTACTATCAAGTCAACGGTCAAGATGCTAAACATATATGGTTGTTGGTGAAACTGAGTCTAAAAAATACATGTTGATGATGGCTTACAACCTGGGCTCTCCTCTTCCCACCAACCAGGTCGAGTTGAAGAATGGAGAAAAGGAAAAAAAAAAAAAATTGCCGAATAGATGTCAGCTAGAAAGAAAGAAAACTAGTAGTAAAACAGAAGGCAAAACCGAAAACAGTGGGAATAGGGTCTTATATAGAAATAATATATGTGATGAATGTATGTTCTCATGACAGTCAACATAGAGGTTAAGAATGGCCGATCACACATCATTACAAACATTTCACCATTTCATTTTCTTCATCTCATTAATTGATTATTAAATTCAATTCATTCTCGTTTGGATTTGACCACCGAATCAATCGGATGATGCAATGCGTATTCACTTTTGAGATCTCAAGATCAATCATCAGTACCAATCCCAAATTTTCTAATTAAATTTTGGAAGGAAAAATGGAACCCACGTAACGTTCCTAGAGACTAATTTTAAAAGGATCACTCAGCAGGGTCAGGCGCTGTAACTAGCATGGATGTGCTACCAATGCTGTATATTGACTAGTCCTTGTACCCTGCATCTAGCTTTGCGTGAAAAAAAAAAAAAAAAAAAAAAAAAAAAAAAAGAAAAAGAGGAAAGGAAAAAAAAGGGGGTATTTACTGGTTTGTCCCTCAAATTTTTATATATTATGATTTTGCCCCTCAAATCTTCATATTTAGAATTTTGCCCCCAAATCTTATAACTTACAACAATTTTGCCCCCCTTTGTAACACAGTTAAATATTTGACCATTTTATCCCTCTTTTCTTCTTCTATTTTCCTCCTCTCTTCTTCTTCTCTCTTCCTCTTCTCTTCTCCTTTTCTTCATTATTTCTCCTCTCTTCTTTCTTCTCTCTTTTTTCAGTATTTAACTGTGTTGGGGAAGAGAGAAGAAGAGAGGAGGAAAAGAGAAGAAAGAAGAGAGGAGAAATAATGAAGAAAGGAGAAGAGAGGAGGGAGAGAGAAGAAGAAGAGAGGAGGAAAATAAAAGAGGAAAAGAGGGGTAAAATGGTCAAATATTTAACTGTGTTAGGAAAAGTTAGAGAAGGGGGCAAAATTGTTGTAACTTATCAGATTTGGGGGACAAAATTCTAAATATGAAGATTTGGAGGGCAAAATCATAATATATAAAGATTATAGGAGAACAAAACATGATCCAGTGGTGATGATTATGATGATTGGATGCTTCACTATCCATGTCTACTTGAATCATTAATAGCAGGGAAAGCAGCAAATCAGATATGATGCCCGTTGAAGTTAAAAGGAAGCACAAGATAAAGACATAACCTTCCATATCTCCACTACTCTAACTCTCCTATTCAATCAGCTATCCTTATTCTCATTCCTATGGGATCAAAGCAAAGCATCCACTTTAAGCGTATAGACAGGCAGAAAAGTGTATTAACTGTGCCTTTCAAATATTATTCTAAATGACAAGGAACTATATTATTATTTTGATGGAGGATAGAGCCTAGCCAATCAGCGTTAATCGAAAATTTTAAAATTAAAAAAAATAATAATAAAAGAAACATTTAAATGAGTTTGGAATGGGGTTTGTTACACCAAAAGATGCCCCGCCCATGTTGGTGTTGGTGCTGATGTTGGAGAGAATCTATGGCCACTCTGGACTCCAGTGCCATAAATTCTTCTTTGTTTCTTTCAATCTCAAATGAACTGAAAAGCTTTGGCAGATTAATTGTTCTCCGAAAACAAAAACAAAAACAAACACCCGTCTCAGATCGAACCTAGCTAGATTGTCAAATTTTTATTATTTGCCAACCTGGTCAATTTGATTCTCATACATGCTTCGCTGCTTGCCATCCTCCTCTCTCAATTACAGTGACACTGCTGCTTGCCATCCTCCTCTCTCAATTACAGTGACACTGCAGATACGATGCCTGAGTGTACAATTTCATTTATTTATTTTTCCTAATTGGTAGAGTGGGGTCATTTTTTTGGGCAAACGCGGTTGCCGTTGCAGCTGGACAAATGAACCAGAATGGCAACAAGAGCAATGGGAACAAACAACTTGAAGAATTATATGATAAAATCAATAGTATTTCTGATGACTTAATACAAAACAGCAACACGACCATGGTACCAAACACCAATCCTTTCGCCCTCAATAAAAATGTTATGTTGCTAACATTTTACATGCAGCGTTTGATTTGAATGAATTTTTTGCACAAATTCTCTTCAGACTGGTTTGACCTAAATGCTGTTAGTTACAAAGCTTAGGTTCATCCTGCTCATTTCTCCTGAACAAATCAATGCCTTGGCATATATACAACAAAGGCTGCCATGCTGAATGCGTGCAGATTCTTGAAGGAAAGATTTAAATTGGATGATTCATCAGAGTTCAGTTTTCATATGGCTTGTGGTTAGCGGACCTACATTACAACATCAAAACATTGGTATGCACAAATTATCACTTCGTTCCTTATTTATTCCCAAACGTTTCAAATTTAACAGGACCGATACAATTTCTCCTACCTTGGAAGTTATGAGAGGAGGAAATTGCCACCTGGTTCTGCCCGAATCCCATTTGAACAACACTCTGGAGATCATCTTCCCAAAATGTTCCTAGCTGAAATTAGAGAGAAATATAAGCAAAATTCTTCATATTTTAACTCTTTATTTATTTCTGAATTCCGACAGAACTTGAGCTATTAGACGCTAATACTTTCATTTATTTTCTCTACTTATTTGCAATGTACCAAAAAAAAAAAAAAAAAGAGAGAGAGAGAGAGAACATTTTACCTGAGAAACAGCAGCATCTGCAAATCCCTCGTGAGAAGGTAATTGCATGCCAAGGGACCTGCGGAGGATGCTGCTGGCATCTAAAGGGTCGTTCACCAAGCACTGGGTCTCGAGACCATTGCTGGTTATGAAGCTCTGAATAGGATTATGTCCCTTTGGTTGGTTCACACTAGAGAATCCGTTGCTCATGGCCTCTAAAGGGTAGGGCGAATGTTGTGCCATCATCGGCCCATGAGGTTGATGCACCTGAATTTTTAGAGCAAAGGTTTCACGATGATCAAGAACTAGACTATATATATATATATATATAGAGAGAGAGAGAGAGAGAGAGAGAGAGAGAGAGTTCAATTAATGACACTGAAGCTTGGGAAAAATAGTTGAGACCGATGCCAGACTCACATCCTTCATTAGGAGATTGTCCACGTTTTTATCTAGCGGGGGATTGACAGTGGCCAGCTTCATCGAAAGGAACTGTAACAAAACAAATTGAAAATTTTAGTTTAAAAGTTTGGCTGAAAGACTAAGTTTGAATTCATGAGCTATTTAGTCTAAAATATACAATAATTCGTAAATGGTGAAATTAATATGGTTACCTCAACTTGTCGCTGCAAGGACTGCACATAGTTTATAATTTCATCCAGCATTACAGCTTTTCCGGTTACCTAGAGTACAGAGTTTGTAGTTTAATATGATGATTACTGTATCAGAATTGAAATTGACCAACAGGATGAATCAGCAAAATTCCTAAACGAGACAACAGAAGGATGCAGAATTGTCAACCTTACTGCAACCGGGCACAAGGTCTTGAAGAAACTTCATCCTCTCACTAATTTTCTCTCTTCTAGCCTGTTGTAAAAGCAGACACATTGACAATAGACGCTGATTAAAATCATCTTAATTTGTACAATCGAATTAAACCCAATACATTGATTAGGAGGAATTTGAGAGTGCTGGTTGATGATAAAATCTTTATCCTTTTCTATCTTAGGAGCAACACCTACTCTTTCTGCAAGGCTGTGGCTATCAGTGGCTTGGCCTCTTCTTGCCCTGACATGGATGTAGTCTTGCTTGGGAGGCTCAGAAGGCTTCACATCCTTGTCCTTGTTCTCATCCTTGTCCTTGTCCTTGTCCTTGTCTTGCTTCCGGGCAGATTCAGTGCTGGTACTGTTCTGCTCAGGCTTTGGTGACTTCAAGGCTGGATCCTTACCAGCTCCATCCGCATCGGCCTCTGCCTCTGCCGCTGCTGATTTACTTCTCTTTGGATTGGAATTCTCCTCCCTGCTGCCCTGCAAAGTATTAATATGCGCATGCAGCGTCGTTCAATCCTTGCATTTCCAACTGGAATTGGAATTTATAATTAAAATTGTAAGGGAAGGGAGACGAAGAGCATACGCTCGCAAACATCACATCACATCACATCCATACATAAATTAAAATTGAAAAATTAGAAGAAAAAAGTGAAATTCAAATTAAACCAATTAACGAACGAACCGTGGGAGGATTAGGATTCAGGTTAGCCTGCTCCTTTCCTCTTCCGCCACCGCTGTTGCTGCTGCTTCCCTTGTTAGTGGAAGGCGTTGTGGCCTTTCTTTTCAAGACATTCCCCTCGTTCCCGTTCATATTCACATTTGGTGCCATCCGATCCGAAGCTGATGACTCTTCTTGGGCGCTATTGCTGCTGAATTCCCCGCCTGACCTCATCAACATCATAAGCACCATGTCATTCTCTAATTGACCCCCAAGTCCATTTCCCATAACATGCAGCTGCTGCGGCTGCGGCTGCTGCTGCAGCAAATGCATTGGATCCGGATGTTTTACGTTCACACCAACTCCATTGTTGGCCGCGGCCATCCCCTTCAAGGATTGGCTGCTGGATACCCTGGAGAGCTTGCCAGGCTCTTGAAGGCCGAACTGGGCATAGTTCTTGGCAGCGGCGGAAGCCCCGAAGGAGGAGAATCTGGCTGCCCTCTCAGCAAAATCGGGGTCGGCAGTGAGGATGGGGTGATGGCTATTGTTATTGTTGCTTCCGCTGCTGCCGTCCCCTGCTACAGCTGCCCGGGACAATTTGAATTGGGGATGGTGATCCATCATGGAAAGGAGGTTGAGCTTGGGAGGGGAATTCAAAGGAGTGCTGTAGCATGAATTGTTGGTGCGCTGATAGTGAAAGGAATTAGGTGGGGAGACATCAGAGGAACTGTTGTTGTTGTTGTTGCTGCTGCTGCTGCTGCTGCAGATGCTTCCGAGTCGTCCGATGAGCTCTCGGATGACGAGGCTGTCGGCAGAAGCAGCAGGGAGATTCGGATTTGGATTGGAAGAGGAGGGCGAGGAAACAAGGGAGCTAAGGGCGGACTCGAAATTGGCGGTTTGGTCAGTGGAGGATTGGTCCCAATTGAGGTTGAGGAAGCTCGAAGTGGCAGCCAGTACGCATGATCGATCGGCCCCATTCCTATTATCACAAGAACCACAATTGTTACTGTTATTATTATTACTGTTGTCGTTCATCTCTGCTACTGCTGAAATGCCGTGGGAGTCGGGGTGCCAATTGAAGTCGCCAAAAAGTCCATCTTTCTCCATTCTAAGCAAGCTAAATGATTCCTCCCTGAGTAGTAAAGAAGAAAGATGGAGTTTTATGGTTTGGTAAACTTCAGAGGATGGAACTGAATTGAATTGACCGGTTGTATAGTATTGGATTGAAGAGAGAGGGGAGGAGATGGTTGGTGGGAGAAAGGGAAAGGGAAAGGGAAAGAGAAAGAATGGTTGGGTTGGGTTTTGAGGGGAGAAATAATTCGGTGGTGGTATACAACAACACATGCACAGTAACGAAGAAAGAAAAGATGGGCGGGGCAGGAGGAATTGGGAAGGAAAGAGAAATGATGTTGACCTTTCGCTTGTTTATATTATTATAACTTAAATAATACTTTATTCAGCCAAAAATGTTAATATAACATAATATTCAACTCTCTCTCTCTCTCTATATATTGTTATTGTATGTGCGTTGGTAATGAACAATATCTTCATGGGGCACAGTGTCACCGCCATCGGCGGTGAGAAGGAACGAGAGTAAAGTATGGAGATGCCGGGCCTCGGACGTCGCCAAA
Organism: Dracaena cambodiana; assembly: GCA_036321105.1. Classification (NCBI taxonomy): domain Eukaryota; kingdom Viridiplantae; phylum Streptophyta; class Magnoliopsida; order Asparagales; family Asparagaceae; genus Dracaena; species Dracaena cambodiana. The sequence continues at coordinate 58,683 of JAYEPQ010000003.1, forward strand.
TTGAGCCGTGCTCCCTCAGTACCTCTGCCCTGCTTCTGCCTCTTCTTATTCTGCTTTTGCTGCCGTGCATCCTCCTCTTGTAACTAAAGTATCATTAAGTTATCTACATAGACGTCCCTAAAGTCAGTATGGATGATATATTTAGATAGTCTGAACCATTAATTATAATATCTTTGTCCTAAAATAGTACCATATAAAAAATCATGCATTCTTAATAAGTTTTGTTTGTATATTAAATTAGTATAAAATGAACAGTTTTTCAATAAATAAACAAATGAGATCTCTTTGTTAGAGATGAAAATTTCAAAATAAAAAAAAGGAGGCAAATAGCTCAGCAGAATATGAGGCTATCCCATAAATTCGCATCAACAGAAACTTAACTTCGCATTGGAGTAAAACGCGGAGTTAAGTACTTAGCTCCGCGTCCAGAGTATTTAACTCCGAGTTGACAGATTTTCAGAATCCTAAATTGCTTGTGATTGAGATTTGAGATTATCTAATACCCTAATTGAGTCTAATCAGAATCCAAATTTAAGAGATTTAAATCAAAATCAAATATTTGATTAGAATTTTTTATAAATACAAAGATCTTCTATTCATATTTCTATGGAAACTCTCATAACCAACTAAATTTTATAAATAGTCTCTTTGAGGAGGCTTTAGCGATCTTTTTGGCAATTCAAGTTACGCGAAAGAGTCTTGAAATCTTGGAAATCTTTTTGAGTTCAAGTTACGCGCGAGAGTTTTGAATTTATTGAGATGAGCAGAGAGAGAGAGAGAGAGAGAGAGAGAAACTAGTACCGGTCATCATTTTCTTCAAAGAGATATATTTACATCGTATCGTCAACAGGTTCTACCTGATAGATCTCATTACTACATTAGAATCCACTTTTATTGAAAAAAGAGCAAAAAAATATAAATCCTCTCGTTTATTTTTCTATTGTTCTTCTTTTGTTGTAATTATCGTAATCAATGAAAGAAAGTAAGATTTTGTGGAGAACACTCTTGATCAATGATAAAAAAAATATTTTAAATCATATAATTTTTTATATACCACATATTGGGTATGAAAATCAAAACTAAGAATTCAAATCGTCCACCGACATGTTCTATCTTGAGATTTAAGAACACCTCCATGTTTAACTTCCTTAAAAAAATATTTTAGATACACCATCTCCATATATACATATAGGATTAAAATAAATGAGCCGCCAATTCATACAAATTACGTGAGTTAACAAATAATATTTTGAAAAAAAATATCATTATCTCAACTTTCATATCATTTTAAGATTAAATTTCATTGAGTTGGAGTTTACTTGTCATAACATCAAGGGGATACAAGAAGAATCTAAAGAGAATCATTAATTTTTTATCTACTTGATAGAAATCCAAGTCAAAATTAAAACCCAAAAAAAGTGCTTCCTAGAGGGTTGAGATCGTAACGCAAAAAATATTTTGGAAACAAAATTATTGGAGACAGCGAAAATGGACTGCAGTTCAGATAAATAACGTGAGTGGTTAGCTCATTAACATTACTTTCACATATACATATGTATAGCTGCCAGCTCAGTAACTTATGCGAGCTAGCTATAAGAGAATAGTAATCTTATTAAAAAATTATTTTTTTTATTATGATCTCTATTTCCTTAGCTTTTGTTATGATTAAATTTTATGATTTTAAAACTTATTTGTCATCCTATCAAAGTGGATTTAAAATATATTCACCAAAAAATATTAATTTCATGTGTACTTGATAAAAGAGCAATTCAAAAATAAAACCCAATAAATAAGATATAAGTGAATTTTAGGAGTTTGCGAGTATAAACTTTAAAAAAATTATTTTGAAAAAAAAAATATTATAGAGTAGAAACGACACCACAGTCCATATAACTTACATAACTTTTCAACTCGAAGTTAGGAATTTGAGGTTTTTTTTTTTTTTTTTTTTTTGTGAAAGATAACGGTGGGCATGGCCCTTTGTTAATACATGAAGAGGGGAAGGATAGATCTCATAGTAGAAATACGTAGGAGCAAAACCTTCAATAAAGGGCATATGTCAAGAGAGGATCCAATATAGATTTTGAGAAAATATTTAACAGGGAATTGGAAAAATTCAAATTTTCAAGAGAAGAAAATATTAAGGTGAGATAATCGTTGGGCTTAAAGTATAAAACAATTGACGGCAATTCTTAGTACAACTTCAGAACTTTTAGTAGTTGTAAGGATTCTAATATAGTACCTAAGCAATCTATTGTATATTAATAAAATTAAATATTGCTAGGTAAAGTTCAGTTTTTGGTCTAAAAAGGACACTCAACATGCAAGGATTTATTAGTATAAAACAATTTCTCTCGGTCCTCGAAAAAAAATGTTAGAATAAATACAAGAAGGCTCCACAATCTATTATTTTGTAAAAAAAAGGAAAAAACGCATGGAATATCTAAGAAAAATGTTGGCATATAGATAATGATCAAGTAAATTAGATTTCAAATAAATTGAAAAAAAAGAGAAAGATAGAAATGAGGCTTTCTTATTATTATTATTTTTTTTTTGGTGTAATTGATAGATGTATGGTATTTGGATATTAGCTATAGCAACCACATTATGGTGTACGTTTGTTGAATTGGAAAGATATTGAAAAAGAAAATTCTAAATATACCCACTAATTTTCTAAATGACCCAATTTTGTAAGTACACTTTTAACAAAGTTAAAAAAAAAAAAAAAAAAAGAAATTTTTCTAAGTACCTACAACCAATTATATTTTCAAGTTATTCTTATTTTTATTTTATTTTTTCCCTCCCCTTATCTCTCCTTTTTCTCTCCCTGTCCCCGATCGACCCCGTGCCACCTCCTTCCAAGCAGCCTCCTCCCCAGGGCCCCAACCCTATTGTCAGCCTCCAGCGGCCCGTCTACCCCCGTCTCATCCTTCAGGAGTACGAGAAACTCAGTAGCTCGGAAATTCATTGATACTGTGGGAAGCTTATTGCAGGCACCTATATGATACGCTAGACTTTGAGTTGAAGAAAATGCTTACTCATGGACTCTTCCAGAGAGCAGTATTTTGTTATCATTGGTTTATGTAGTGTTTTCGTTTGATTCGCGCGGGGAATTCAAAGCCTAACGTGAGCTAGCAACATTGTAGTTTACTTTTAGCTTGCTAGTTAGATCAATCATATTCTATATAGATGTTTAATTGAGGTAATTTCCATAATTTCTCCTATAAAAGTTAGGAGCTAATGGGGATTTCTTTGAGGGTTTTGAATGTTAATTGTTAATTACGATTTATGGAAACCAAAAGAATTTTATAAATTTCACATTAATTTAATAATCATCATGTATGAAAGGCCAAATGGATGTATCATTAAGAATTTAGAAAAAGAAAATATATTCTTGATATTGGGACCTGTATTTTTCTTGAGAGAGATCTTGTAAGACGAAAGGGAACTTGAAATGTGCAAAGGGAGATATTTTGTACCACGGATTTAATTTTTGATTTCTTTTTTAATTTTAATTATTGAGAATTCTTAGAATTCTTTTTATTTTTAGAGCATTAAGAATTACGGGGTTTTAATGTAAGAGAGATTAAAGAGGAAAAGAGATAAAAAGATGCAAAAAAAATTCGTTAATAAATTATAATAGAAAATTTATAGTAAAGTTGAACTTTCGGTGGGATATTTTTAAAAAATTGGTGGGTGCATTCAGAATTTCCCTATTGGAAATTCTTGTGGGCGAATGGGTGATAATAAAACAAATTTGAATTCGTGAAAAAGAAAAATTGCAAGCAATGCTGGATTTGAAAAAAAAATACATTAAAAATGAGATATTTGTGTTATGATTATATTTAAAATCTTATCAATTTGGGCCAATTTATTGAAACTAGCTTTTTTTTTTTTTTTTTTTCAAACTTTTATAACGGCCACAAGAAGGAAAAAAAAAAGGAGTTGGTAATTTCAGCGAAGATAAACAGATAACATGATGTTTTCGTCTGAAATTTTTGTTAATTCATCAAGAATATCTATAATGACCAACTATGTAATATTGCTTGTATTTTTATGGAATTTTCTTACTCTACGATGACACAAATGAACAAAAGAAGCAAACCATCCCACCAGGACCAGAGAGTAAGCTGCCAAAAAGAAAGAAAGAATGTTGCAAGCCAAATTCAAGGTACACGATAAAAAGTTCATACCAAGAGACCATGCACAAAGGAAGAAGTAAAAAGAAGTTATTACATGGTTCAGCTTAGCTACAAGAAAAAGACACTAAATATTTTAACTGAGATGACAAAGTTAAGGGGACGCGGGGTAATAGAAACATGGAAATAAAGGATGCTATGCATATGCTCAGTAGTGGGTTAACCTCCTCGACCACCTGCAAATGAATAGCCTCTGGGTGTGTACTAAACAAACGGCATTAGAGGTGCCCTAACAAGCACACCGAGTGGATAAAAACATACAACCATGTAATGTATGTACATCGAAGAAGTGTATCATAATAAAAGCAAAAAGTCAAATATATATTAAATAAAATATAATGTATATCATGAACTCAGAAATAAATCAACTTTTGTTTGTACCTATCAATATAAAGTAGCAAAATACATATATCAGTTTATTTAATCTAATTCTTGAAAGGGAATTTGAATTGTCTGGTTGAAGAGGCCACATATTTTATGAGGGTTCCATGCATGTCTAAATCTACAATCTCATATATAAATTCGGTGTTGTCCCAAGATAATACCGTAAAGTACTCAATAAAGTAAGATGGACGAGCATATGCTTCGGATCCAAAACCCCTCTGAATGAACGGTGATCTAGTTATCACTAGGATCCCCACAGTTAAGTCCATCAATTTTGGCTACACAAGTTAAATCTGTAGGTCTCTCAAAATTTGATACAGGTCCACCATCTAGAAGAATAGAAGTAAAATTAGAAGGTGATATACAAAAGGAGGAGTCATTGTCAAGTTGTAACACAAAGGGTTTGTTTTTTTTTTTTTTCCCCTTCCTTCTCCGAGAGTCTGCAATTCAAAGAAAAGTTGGAATAAAAATTTATGTTTTGCCCCTCCCCAGAAATTCATTTAGTTGCTCACAGGCAAACACGCACCGCTGTATATTCAACAAGCTTTTCCCCACCCTCTAAGATGTGCATGTTACACCTTGAACTTCAACACACACACATAAGGGTGTCTAAGGTGTTTCCATAAGGATTTACTTATGAAAGCATCCCTAATTTACAAGATGAAGATTCTTTGTGGATGATCTAAACCGTTAGTTTTCATAATCATGTGCTAATATTCGATAATTTTTTTTACTATGTATTAAATAAGTACAAAATGAACGGTATTTCAACAATAAAACAAATAAGAAATCTTGATCGATGATGGAGAAATGTTAAAATCATATGATTTTTTATGTATCACTTATTTAGAGTATAGAGATCGTAACTAACTGTTTGGATTATATATATGCATCCTCTATAATGAGATTTAAGGGTGCCTCTATAAGTAACTCACAATGGAGACATCTTCTATGCATATGTGCATGCATAAGTGTTATGGAAAAAGTATTCCTAAAGTGTCTCTATGGCGAGTTGCCTATGGAGGCACCCACTAAATCTCTTTGTAGAATCTATGGATGATCTGAGCTATAAGTTGTGATCTTTATATCCTAAAATTATGGTATACAAAAAATCATATATTTTTGAAAAATTTTGACTATATATTAGATAGGTATAAAGTGAACAATTTTCCAACAATAATATAACAAATGAGACTTCTCGATCGATGATTAAGAAATACTTGAATCACTTGATTGTTTATATGAAACCTAATTAGAGTATTGAGATCATAACTAATAATTCGGATTATTCACACACACTCTTCATGTTAAGATATATGGTTGCCATTATAAGCAACTCTCTATCTAGATACCTCAAGTGTGTTTATTTGTATGTGTGTGTGGAATTACCATACATGAGTTACTAGCTCAGGTAAATTATGTGAGTCAACAGCAAAAAAGTAATACTCCCATTAGTTTTGTTCAATTTTTTTTTTAGGATCATAATCTCTACATCCTTAGCTTTTTTAAAATGAAATTCTATGAATTTTGGAATTTATTTGTCCCTTAATCAAGTGGATACAAAATATTGCATTAACTGAAACAATTAATTTTATATCTACTTAATAGAAAACCAAATCAAAACTTAAAACCTAGAAATTAGGTATAAGTGAATCTTGGGGGGGTCAAGATCATAATAAAAAAAAAAAATTAAATTTTTGTTAAAAAAATTATTAAATATAGTAGAAATGAACTACCGTTCAGATAACTAACTAGCATGAAGTGGCTCATTTCCATTATATATATATATATATATATATATATATATATATATATATATATATATATATATATATATATATATAGACACACACAATAAAAAATTAGATATGAGTGAACTCTGAGGAGTTAAGATTATAATCCAAGAGCAAATTATTAGAGATAGTAAAAATGAACTACAACTCAGATAACTTGCATGAGGCGACAACTCATTTACCCACACTCGCACAGATCGCATAATTAGGTCATGCAATGGAATATTTATTAAATATTGTGGAACTCAAACCAGAAGGTTAGTTAAATAGTTACAAGTCAAAAAATTTGGCGGGGGCCCGGGGGGTGTTTCCGGGGGGTGGGATGGGGCGGGGGAGAGAGAGAGAGAGAGACCCGGAGACAGAAAGTAGTTGTCGGAGGCGAAAGTGGAGGAATTGGAAAGGCGTTGGAAAAGTAAAAGGAAGTGGGTACATTCAGTTCTGGAGGGTTTGGAAAAAGTTGGAGGTATTTTGTCACCTAACGAGTGTTAATTAAAGGGATGATTCTTCTGTGCTTATGTTGATAACAATATTCTATGCATCCATCCCTCTGATTGCTATGGACAATCACATGCCAGTGTTAATTAAGTGGTAGTTTTAAAAAGAAAGAAAGAAAGAAAGAAAGAAAGAAAGAAAGAAATATTTAACATATTAATTTATCTATAGATATTTGATTCCACTGGAGTGGGCTTCCACCAATCTCCTTGCCTCCTCCATTACCTATTCTATCCATCATTAATCTAATACAAATTAATATCCCCTCATCTTGCTTATAAACTATAATTGCACCTTAACAGTTTAATATTACATGTTCTTTCTTTAAGCTGCAGGATGAATTATGGAGCTAGCTTATATAGGTTGCTTCTTTGAGTTTCATCCCCCAGCAATCATTGGAGTCAAAGAAAGTATTGGCCGGTGGAGGGTTAAAAAGTCAGGGTGAAGTGGAAGCATTGAGAGCAAGGATTAATTAATAATATAATTATATATTAATTAGTTATGTACTTATTTTATTTTTATCTGAGATGATTTAACGTAAACAAATCCTTTGTGCCGGGGTCAATCATTGTATTTAGTTTCTGCCTTCTCCGTTTAACCCGCCTCAGGTCGGCTTCCCATCTCCCTCCGAACAACAAATTAAAGACTCTCTATTCAAGTGACCATTAACTAGGGATTAGCAGGCATATATCTAGTCGTCTCAACCGACTTCAATTGAATTGGGTCTGTGCTTAATCGGAGTCAACAAGCTAAATATATGTGATTGAAAATCTTGTTTTTTTTTTTTTTTTTTTTTTTTTTTTTTTATTGGAAACAATGCTCCGTATTTCATTAAAAGGTTTTTAATGAAACAGAATTACATAGTTTGCTAGCCACCTTTACATAGATATGAGTAGCATATACAGATAGATTACATACTTAGAAAAAAAAAAAAAAAAAGTTAATAGTTTTACAAAATCTTATATCTACAAGTAGAAGTAATTAGAATTGGTTGGATTGGGGATTGGGGTTAGAATCGAGGGTTAGAATCGAATACCGAATCAAATATCGATCCCAACTGACTTAAGAGATAATGACAATGAGATCTCAATATCAACGAGATATATATATATATATTTTTTAATCTAAAAACCTAAACTAAAATAGAGGCTAAATGCATCACCATTAACTGTTTTTTTTTTTTTTTTTTTTTTTTTTTCTTCTTCCAATATAGAAAAATCTCTCTTCATGGATAACAAGAGGACATCAAGTATATGCTTGTACAGCCCAAATGGATCCAAAAAATTGTGAGACTATTAATTAGATCCTTCCCTTCCCTTCCCTTCCTTAATGGGTGGTGAGTCCATGCTTGTCCAACCAATCAAATGGATCCAAAATTATTTAAGTGTGAGACTTTGTCCCTTTCATCATAACATAAATACTTACGACCTAATCATCCTTCGCTACCAAGTATCTCCCTTTCTTGAGTGGCGGATTTGCACTTGTACAACCCACCCAAATAGTTTCCCAATGGGAAAATGATGGTCATAACTCAATACCAGTTCTTTCTACCTAAAAAAAGAAAATAAATAAATAAATAAAGTTAATATATACAAGTACGTCTTTCTACTTAAATTCATCATTTTAATTTTACTTTTTCAATTTGATATTATTCGCAATCACCAATGACCCTGATATATTACATATATACATCTTATTATTAATTCCATGTACTTTGCACTTAAATATTCTACAATATTTTATATTCCTGCATAAATACCCTGAAATTTCTTCAACTACAAATACATACCTTGAAGTGTCAGTTTCTTAAAATTTGCCGTATCATTAAAACATTAAATTTTATTTTTTATTTTTTAAAAGAAAATAAATTATCTAAAAAGAAACATAATTTTTGGAAGAGGAGAAAAAAGGAACACGGTAGTGTGGTAATAGTAATGGAGAAGAGAGAGGAGGGGTGTTCGGGAAATTCTATTTGCATACAGCATTTTACTATAGACGCATGGTTTTGAAACTTATTGTTGGCAGTGAAAATTTCTAAGTAAAAAGGGATATTCCACAACAGAACGTGAAGCTAACTTAGTAGCTCCGCGTTTGGCTATTTTTAGCCTCGCGTTTGAGCAAAATGCGGAGCTATTCAATAGCTCTGTGTTCTGGTTTTTTAGCTTCGCGTTTTGATGCGATTAACTCTGCTTGAGCAGATAACCAGAATCATAAATTGATTGAGATTAAAATTTGGGCTTATCCAAATATCCAAATTAAGTCCAATCAGAACTCTAAATCAAGATATTTAAATCAAAACTAAAATATTTGATTAGAATCCTTGATGAATACAAATTCTATTTAGATAGAAACTCTCATATGGACCTAAGCCTATAAATACCCTCTTGAGGAAACCTTAGGAGATCTTTTGGAAGTTTTTGTGAAGTTCAAGTTACGCGTGAGAGCTGTTCGTCGCAAAAGTTTTTTCGCTTCCTTCCATTGAACACATCTTAGATTACAATAGAAGTGAACAAGATATATATAAGAGAACAAACGAGAGGATTTTATAGTTCAATCTCTCTCTTTTACAATATTGTGGGATCTGTGGCGATGGGATCTGTCAAGCAGTTCCTTTGGACGATCGGTACGTTGAAATCTTCTCTTTTGAAGATATCGGCCGAATATAGACGATCTTCTCTGGTTTTGATTTGTTCAAGGCTCTCTCGCGTAACTCGAACTTCTCAAGAACTCCAGAAAGAAGATGGTGATTTTCTCTGATCTTCACGAACTCAAGGCTCTGTGCGTAACTTGAATTCTCCAAGATTTCAGAAGATGATCAGCAAAGGCTTCAAGGCTCTCTCGCGTACTTGAATTGCCAAAGGATCAATAGGAGACTTCCAATGCCCCAAAAAGAAGATGATCACTAAAGGCTTCAAGGCTCTCTCGCGTACTTGAATTGCCGAAGGATCAAAGAGATTGAAGATAGATGATCATGAATTGATTGATCTATTCTTGATTGATTGATCTTGTATATATTGATCCTCCTAAAATCTCCTCAGAGAGGGTATTTATAGACTTTAGTGGTTATGAGAGTTTCCGTAGGAATAGGAATAAAGAGTTCCATAGGAATAGGAATCAAGAGTTCCATAGGAATAGGAATCAAGATTTCCATAGGAATAGGAATAAAGCTTTCCATAGGAATAGGAATAAAGAATTTTGTATCATCAAGGATTCTAATCCAATATTTAATATTGATTTAAATCTCTTGATTTAGAATTCTGATTGGATTCAATTTGAGTATTGGATAAGATCAAATCTCAATCACAATCAATTTAGGATTATGATTGGACTCAATTTAGATATTTGGATAAGCCCAAATTATAATCTCAATTAATTTAGGATTCTGGTTATCTGCTCACGCGGAGATAATCTCATCAAAACGCGGAGCTAAGAAACCAGAACGCAAAGCTATTAAACATCTCCGTGTTTTACTCAAACGCGAGGCAAAAGTAGCCAAACGCGGAGCTACTGAGTTAGCTGCGCGGTCTGTTGTGGAAAATCCTTTTAACTTAGAAATTTTCACTGCCAACAGAACCCCCTCCAAAGTTTTCAAAATGGCTTAGAACTTAGCAAATTTTGAAATACTTTGGATACTTAAACTGAAACGCGGAGTTAGAATACCAAGTCTCCTTCGCGCTATGCTCGCCTACGCAGAGCTAATTAGCTTCACTTCATTTTCAGTGAAATGAGTAATTTCTTCATTAATTACTCCGAATTTCTGCGCCGAATACCAAGCAGCGGATCATCTATTTAAATAGAGCTCCTGGCTCCTCTTCTTCTTCATTGGGAGAGTTTGAAAACTCCAAAACTCTGGTAGTCGAGTGACTCATGTCGACGAATGATCTTCAATTGATCTCCCCTTGACTCTCCATAAATTTTCATCATTAGGATGTCATTTCAGAGGAGTTTGGCTAGACGCACGTTGGCCGGCGTTAATGGCAGCGACCGTGGAAGTAGACGCAACGGCGAACCAGTCTATGCAGTATCTTCCGAAGGTAAAAACCTTAACTCTTGGTCTTCTAAGAACCATTCTGAGATGTTTTGGCTCAGTTTAATCCGGCCAATTGTTTGCTTTACCGGCGAGATCGCCGTTCTCCTGCAGTAAGGCTTGAAGGAGAAGGAGAAGTCAGAGAGGAACTCTGATCTGTCTCTACGCGAAGTTATCGCGTCATCCTCGCGCTTGAAACGCAGGGCTATTAAAGAGAAGACAGAGAGAAACTCTGTTACGCGAAGTTATCGCGTCATCCTCTGCGTTTTAAAACACGAGGCTATTTCTTCAGCTGCACGCGGAGTTAGCTTAGCTTCGCGTTTTCACACTTTTAGAAACTCTGTTCTTTTTGCAGTAAGTCTAATCCTTTCTGAAGACGAGTGTATGTGGCTTTACCAGTCTTCGTCAGCAAAAGTAACTCTAAAGAAGCCAGAAGCATATGCTTTACATCATAGTTGCAGGTTTCAAACCATGGCTCCAAAAGATAAACTTTTTACAAGAACTCTGCGGCAGCTCAAAGCGATAGAGATGATCATCTAAGGGCTTGTAGCATGTCGAATCCAACTTGTGTATCTTCATTAGGATTCTTGTAGCAGTATATTCAGATAATCCACTAAGAACTTTTGACATTTGCAGAAGAGATCTTTTGCATGTGAACCAGGGAATTTCAACACCCCATGAGGCTTGATGTCAGACTATTGAAGCTTTTGGGAGAGCTATAACTCCCTCTTCTTCTGTAATCTTTTTCTTTTATGAAGTAAAGGCAAATTATTTTCCTCTCTATCTGTCGGCTTCAAGAATCTTGCTTGCTCAACAAATAGATGGTTGATAATTCTGGTAAAATAATCTAAAACTCTTTTGCGTAACTTAGATCATTAATACTGATATGATCGGGTAAGGACCATCTAATTTCGGCAGAGGTGCCAAATTGCGCATGCCTAGTCCAAGTGCTCTCACGCGTAACTTGAACGGAGATAGGAATAATCCAAATCATACTGTCAGAGGTAAAAACTTAACATGACAGGTCCACGGGATTTTTAGCAAACCCCCAGCTATCAACGGATTTGATTAGCCTTTACCAATCGCCGTTTGCGTTGGCTAGTTATGCTATTCCCCTCAACATGGTGAGTTGTCGAGGAATTGATTTCCTCTCCCATTTGCCTTTAATCAGCATTGGGTAGTTAACTTCATACTTTTACCCCCAATATGATAGGGTTGACGAGGAACTTGATCTCCTCTTCCCTCTGCTTTAACAGCATTGGGCGATTGATTTCATACTTTTACCCTCAGTATGATAGGGTTGGCGAGGAACTTGATCTCCTCTTCCCTCTGCTTTAATAGCATTGGGAAAAAAAAATATTTATAGCACCCAATTAGCCATTCCAATGGCTATTGAGAATAGTAGAAGCATGATGTTTATCATCGTTAATATTTTCGGCACCCCCAGCCAAATCCGGCTGCTAGCCAATGAAGATGACTTTGTCACGGCTGTGGTTCGGAGCGTATCCAAGGGGCTAACTTGCAAGTGCGGGCTGCCCGTGCTTGGTGTCGATATTGACTCTCCTACTGGTACATGGATCACTCTGGCAGGGATTGCTCTGACAGGGAACTTATTGGTTCCAATTAAAGTTGTCATATTTGCAGAAACCTTCTTCTGTTCCTCCTTAAGTGTGAGAATCCCGGCTTCTATCAATACCTGAATTCGATTCTTAAGAGGATAGCAATCCTTAGTTGAGTGCCCGATGCTCCGATGGTATAGGCAATATTTAGGGTCGTTGATTTTACCAACGACTTCCGGTTTTCCATTTTCCGGAAGTTTTAGCAAGCCCTTTCTTAGGAGGAGATGGAATAGAGTACCTGTCTGCTCCGTCTTGAATGTATAAGTTTTATCTTGTCGGGGCTTATTTTGGCCTGCACCTCTCAGATTCTGAGGTCTTGGCTTCGGATCTGCAACTGATACCATCACAGCCTTCCCTTTATTTTCAGGATTCTGTGGATATGGCCTGTTATTCGTAGAGTTTCTCGTGTTATGAGATTCCTCAATCCGGCGAATTATATCTTCCGCCTGCTCTCCCTGCCTCAGCAGATCTTTCCAAGTTCTGGACTCTACAGCTCCCATTCTTATCAGCACGCCGGTCCTGAAATTATGCTTACAGGTTTCCACCAGGGTTTCCTGGGTCATACCGTGTCGACAATACACGGACTTTTCCCTGAAGCGTTCAATAAAACTTTTAACCGTTTCTTCTTCTTCTTGTTTCGTTGCAACGAGAGAATGAACCGATATTTTAGTATCATCCTCAAAGAAACGTGCCAAGAACTGTTTCTCGACATCATACCAAGTATTTATGGTTCCCGGGGACAACTGCATAAACCATGTAAAAGCAGGTCCTCGCAAAGTACTTGCAAAAATCTTGGTCATAATGGGGTCATTTCCCACCAAATGTCCAGCTTGGGACAAGAAATAGTAGATGTGCTGACTGGGCGATCCCTTCCCGTCATAGGGCTCCAACTTGAGCGGTTTATATTTTGGAGGATAGGGCACCATGTCCCATTCTGGTGGATATGGTCTAGAAACCCCTGACTCCTTCAACTCTTTTTTATGCATCAAAGGTTCAAGTTGACTTTGTAGCTTTTCTATCTTTTCTCCATGCGGATCATGGAAAGAAAATTTGTCCTCGTCCTCGTGCATCGAGTAAGCCTTTTCTTCTTTTGTTTCTTCATTTGTCTTGGGTGGCGGTTCCGAAGAAATTTTAGCCTTATCATCGGCTATTTTCTGGGTATTTTCGATCACTTTTAGAAGCATTAGTTTGAGGTCATCAATGGTCTTTTGCTGACCTCGAATCATCTGCTCTTGGGCTTCCATCCTTTGGTCAACATCATCGGATTTATCCACCATATACGATGCTGGTTTTCGTGGTCGGGAAGATGCACGAGATTTTGGGGAAGCTATAGCTGAATTATCGCTGTCATTATCATAAGAACCTTTTGAAAGTTTCTTATAATTTCGAGGAATAACAGCACCTGATTTGAGTCGAGTAAAATGGCGTGGTTGTTCATCATCTGCATACGACTCATATTCTTTCTCCATATTCTTTTTGCTTTTGCCGACCATATTTGAGGTCACTGCCTTTACCTCTTTTTCTGTGGTTTGATATCTCAGATTATTCTTCCTCCTTATCGGAGTATCTTGACAAGACTCAGTTATTCTGTTAAATACAGACACTCTCTTCTTAGTACAACAACATTTATCCAATACAGCAGATATGGCTGTTATGAGCTGCTCACAATGACATGTTGAGTGTGGCTGAGCTTGAGTCATATTTCTCATTTTTGTCAAGTAATTTCTGAGATTGGTGACCTTAGCCATGGAGTCGTGGGACCTATCCATCTTTTGAGAGGGTCTAGGAACCCACTGGAGCTTCTTGGGATTACTGGAGTCCAGTTCCGGTCCGCTGACGCGAGGATCTGTCCTGATTCTACAGTTAGGTTGATCCACGCGGAGCTTAGAAGTAGCTTCGCATATTGTAGCCTGGGGCTGAGGAATGACTCCGCATCTTGCCATGTTAGCCTCGCATTTCTCGCTGGCCTGGCTTGTCTTCAGAAATTTAGCTTCTGGAATAATAGCCCCGCGTGAAGGAAAACTCTTGCACGCTGGCTTATCTTTGCGACTAACGCAAATCATAGCTTCGCGCTTAGCGCGGTTTTTACGACTGACAACTATCTGCCAATCATCCTCGCGTTCCTCGCGGAGAATCTCGCGTTTCTCGCAAGTATTACTGGCCTTGCTTTTATTGCTTGGCTCAGTATTAGTCTCGCATGGAGAATCATACGCTGGCTTTAAAGAATTTTTATACTCGCGTTTCTCGCGAGTGTCAGGAATCTTGCGTTTATTGCAAGCACTAGCAGCCTCGCGTTTCTCGCTTGGCTTAGCCTCGCGTGAAAAATCACACGCTGGCTTTGAAGAATTTTTATACTCGCGTTTCTCGCGAGTGTCAGGAATCTTGCGTTTATTGCAAGCACTAGCAGCCTCGCGTCTCTCGCTTGGCTTAGCCTCGCATGGAAAATCACACGCTGGCTTTGAAGAATTTTTATACTCGCGTTTCTCGCGAGTGTTAAGTATTTTGCGACTAGGGCAAATCTTGCTGGCTTCGCGTCTCTCGCTAGGCTCAGCAATAGCCTCACGTGGAGAATCACACGCTGGCTTTGAAGAATTTTTATACTCGCGCTTCTCGCGAGTGTCAGGAACCTTGCGTTTATTGCAAGCACTAGCAGCCTCGTGTTTCTCGCTTGGCTTAGCCTCGCGTGGAGAATCACACGCTGGTTTTGAAGAATTTTTATACTCGCGCTTCTCGCGAGTGTTAAGTATTTTGCAACTAGGGCCAATCTTGCTGGCTTCGCGTCTCTCGCTAGGCTCAGCAATAGCCTCGTGTGGAGAATCACACGCTGGCTTTGAAGAATTTTTATACTCGCGTAACTCGCGAGTGTTGGGTATTTTGCGACTAGCGCAACCCTTGCTGGCTTCGCGTCTCTCGCTAGGCTCAGCAATAGCCTCGCGTGGAGAATCACACGCTGGCTTTGAATAATTTTTATACTCGCGTAACTCGCGAGTGTCAGGAATCTTGCGTAACTCGCCAGTATTACCAGCCTCGCGTGGAAAATCATACGCTGGCTTTTCCTTGCTTTTAAGGCAAGTTGTATCTTCGCGTTTAACGTGGTAGAGATTGGTCTCGCGGGTAGCGCGAGCCAATTTGCGAGGGACCATAGCCTCGCGTCCTCTAGGGTTAGCTCCGAGTCCAAGGCGGGCTCTGAGGGCTCTACGCCTGGCTCTCCGGTTCCTGTTCCGGAGTTGGGTTCTGGTCAGTCCAGTTCCCAAGTTTTCTTTGGCAATCGAAAGCTCATCCTCGGCTAGGATTTCTCGTGTGAACTCCGGCTCTATAGCCGCAGTCTCCAAGGATCCCCGTCTCTCGGTGGATACCTTTCTACCCGTCACTCGGGCATTGGAGTACATGCAACGATAGTGCCGTGTCTCATCCAAGTCACCTGATCCGGAGGAGAGGAACTCCTCGTACTTCTGCTGATCGATTTCAACGACCAGCGTGTCTTCTTCGGATCCGATCATATCAACGTCCGATTGCGCCACAATCTCTTCATCAGTGAAAGAGACGGCTCCCACTGTGGTCGCCAGTTTGTTCGTCGCAAAAGTTTCTTCGCTTCCTCCCATTGAATTAACTTAAATTACAATGAAAGTGAACAAGAGATAAAAAAGAACAAACGAGAGGATTTTATATTTCAATCTCTCTCTTTTACAACAGTTTGTGGGATCTGTGGCGATGGGATCTGTCAAGCAGTTCCTTTGGACGATCAGTACGTTGAAATCTTCTCTCTTGAAGATATCGGCCGAATATAGACGATCTTCTCTGGTTTTGATTTGTTCAAGGCTCTCTCGCGTAACTCGAACTTCTCAAGAACTCCAGAAAGAAGATGGTGATTTTCTCTGATCTTCACGAACTCAAGGCTCTGTGCGTAACTTGAATTCTCCAAGATTTCAGAAGATGATCAGCAAAGGCTTCAAGGCTCTCTCGCGTACTTGAATTGCCAAAGGATCAATAGGAGACTTCCAATGCCCCAAAAAGAAGATGATCACTAAAGGCTTCAAGGCTCTCTCGTGTACTTGAATTGCCGAAGGATCAAAGAGATTGAAGATAGATGATCATGAATTGATTGATCTATTCTTGATTGATTGATCTTGTATATATTGATCCTCCTAAAATCTCCTCAGAGAGGGTATTTATAGACTTTAGTGGTTATGAGAGTTTCCGTAGGAATAGGAATAAAGAGTTCCATAGGAATAGGAATCAAGATTTCCATAGGAATAGGAATAAAGCTTTCCATAGGAATAGGAATAAAGAATTTTGTATTCATCAAGGATTCTAATCCAATATTTAATATTGATTTAAATCTCTTGATTTAGAATTCTGATTGGATTCAATTTGAGTATTGGATAAGATCAAATCTCAATCACAATCAATTTAGGATTATGATTGGACTCAATTTAGATATTTGGATAAGCCCAAATTATAATCTCAATTAATTTAGGATTCTGGTTATCTGCTCACGCGGAGATAATCTCATCAAAACGCGGAGCTAAGAAACCAGAACGCGGAGCTATTAAACATCTCCGCGTTTTACTCAAACGCGAGGCAAAAGTAGCCAAACGCAGAGCTACTGAGTTAGCTCCGCGGTCTGTTGTGGAAAATCCTTTTAACTTAGAAATTTTCACTGCCAACAAGAGCCTTAAACGAATCAAGACCAGAGAAGATCATCCAAAATCGGCCAGCATCTTCTTCATCAAGAGCAAGAAGACCATCGTCATCAGATCATCAAAAGGAAGTACTAGTTAGATCTCATCGCCACATAAATCCCGCAATTCATTGTAAAAGAGAGCGATAGATTATAAATCCTCTCGTTTGTTCTTTTTCTTGTTCACTTTCGTTGTAATTAAGTTATTTCAATGGAAGGGAAGCAAATTTCTGCTGTGAACAAATGGCGACCACAGTAGGAGACATCTCTTTCACCAAAGAAGAGATCGTGGCGCAATCTGACGTTAAGAGGATCGAATCCGACGTAAACATACTAGTCGTAGAGATCAATCAGCAGAAGTACGAGGAATATCTCTTATCTAAGTCAGGTAACCTGACCGAAATGCGACGCTATCGTCGCGTGCGCTCCAATACCCGAGGATCGGGTAATCCACCATTAATCGGGGACCTGTGGAGACCGCGGCCATAGAGCCATCGTTTGAGCAGGAAACCCTAGTAGAGGATGGCCTCTTTACTGCCGAAGAAAGCTCGGGAACTGGATTGACCAGAACCCAACTCCGAAATAGAAATCAAAGAGCTAGGCGAAAGACCCTCAAAGCCCGCATTGAACGCGATGCTAACTTCACAAAATGTGAGGCTATGGTCCCTTGCAAACTGGCTCGCGTTAATCGCAAGACCAGCCATAAATGCGAAGCTAAGACTTGCGATAAACACAAGATTTCTAACACTCGAATTAATCGCGAGGATAAAATTTCCTTAGAGCCCGCGTGTGATTCTCCACGCGAGACTACTATTGAGCTTAGCGATAAACGCGAAGTCAGTAAGACTTGCGATAAATGCAAGATTTCTGACACTCGCGTTAATCGCGAGGATAGAGTTTCCTTAGAGTCAGAGTGTGATTCTCCACGCGAGGCTAATACTGAGCTTAGAGATAAACGCGAAGCCAGTAAGACTTGCGTTAATCGCAAGACTCCTTACCTCGCGTAAATCGTGAAGATGATTGGCAAATTTGCGTTAATCGCAAAAATCGCGCTAAACGCGAAGTTATGACTTGCGTAAATCGCAAGGATAAGCCAGCGTGTGATGTACTTTCTCCACGCGAGGCTACTGAAGTTAACTCTGAAACTGGCCAAAATGCCTGTTCGCCACAAAAGTTGCTTCGCTTCCTTTCATTGAATTAACTTAAATTACAATGAAAGAGAACAAAAGATATAAAGAACAAACGAGAGGATTTATATTTGTATCGCTCTCTTTTACAATATGAACGTGGGATCTATGTGGCGATGGGATCTATAGTAGTTCCTTTGGACGATTGGTACGTTGAAATCTTCTCTTTTAAAGATATCGGCCGACTATCTGTAGACGATCTTCTCGGTCTCTGCTCTTCACGAATCCAAGGCTCTATGCGTAACTTGAATTCTCTGAGATGCAGAAAGACGATCACAAAAGGCTTCAAGGCTCTCTCGCGTACTTGAATTGCCAAAGGATCAATTAAGCCGAAAAGAGGGAAGAAGGAGACCTATGATCTCTGGTTTTGATTCGTTCAAGGCTCTCACGCGTACTTGAACTTCACCAAAACTTCCAAAAGATCCAAACAAGCTTCGAAAAAAAGAACTTCCCGTAGGGTTTCACCAGGATGGTATTTATAGCCCCAGGAAGATTTGAGAGAGTTTCTATCTGAATAGAATTTGCTCTCATCAAGGATTCCAATAAAATATTTAATATTGATTTAAATCTCTTGATTTAGAATTCTAATTGGACTTAATTTGGGTAACTGGATGAGTCCAAATCATAATCTCAATCAATTTGAGATTCTGGTTATCTGCTCACGCGGAGCTAACGCGGAGCTAAATAACCAAAAACGCGGAGCTATAAACATCTCAGCGTTTTACTCAAACGCGGGGCTAAAAATAGCCAGATGCGGAGCTATAGAATTAGCTCCGCGTTCTGTTGTGGAAAATCCTTTTTACTTAGAAATTTTCACTGCCAACAGAACCCCC
Organism: Dracaena cambodiana; assembly: GCA_036321105.1. Taxonomy (NCBI): domain Eukaryota; kingdom Viridiplantae; phylum Streptophyta; class Magnoliopsida; order Asparagales; family Asparagaceae; genus Dracaena; species Dracaena cambodiana. The sequence continues at coordinate 77,898 of JAYEPQ010000003.1, forward strand.
TCCAAAGTTTTCGAAATGGCTTAGAATTTAGCAAATTTCGAAATACTTTGGATCTTTAAACCAGAAACGCGGAGTTAAAATACCAAGTTTATCTCCGGTTTTAGGTACCTTCGCGGAGCTTATAGTCTTCGCTTTCAGTAAAATGAGTAATTGCTTCATTAATTACTCTGATTTTCTGTGCCGAATACCAAGCGACGGAAATCTTGTTTAAATAGATCTCCCGGGTCGTCTTCTTCTTCATTCCACCTGAAGAATTTCTGAAAATTCCTGAGAGTCCAGAGATCGAGCGACTTATGTTGAGGAATGATCTTCAACTGATCTTCGTTCAATTCTCCATGGATTTTCATCATTAGGATGTCGCTCCGGAAGAATATGGCTTCGTGCACAGTGGCCGGCGTTAATGGCAACGGCCATGGAAGTAAACGCGACGGCGAACCAATCTATGCAGCGTCTGCCGAAGGTAAAAACCTCAACTCTTGGTCTTCTAAGAACCATTCTGAGATGTTTTGGCTCGGTTTAATTCGGCCAATTGCTTGTCTTGTCGGTGAGATCGCCGCTCTCCGGCCGTAAGGCTTAAAGGAAAAGGAAAAGACAAAGAGGAACTCTGGTCTTTCTCTACGCGAAGTTATCGCGTCATCCCTGCGCTTGAAACGCGGAGCTATCTGACTAGCAGTCGCGATGAATTGCGAGGCTATCTTTGATTAGTAGTCACGATGACTCTGTGAGGCTATCTTTGATTAGCAGTCGCGAGGAATTTGCGAGGCTATCTTTGATTAGCAGTCACGAGGAATTTGCGAGGCTATCTTTGATTAGCAGTCGCGATGACTCTGCGAGGCTATCTTTGATTAGCAGTCGCTTCATGTCACGAGGCTATGAAAAAGAAGAAAACAGCAGAGAGAAACTCTGTCCTTCCTTTACGCGAAGTTATTGCGTCGTCCTCTGCGTTTAAAGTGCGAGGCAATTTTTTTCAACTGTACGCGGAGTTTAGTTTAGCTCTGCGTTTTCACACTTTTAGAAACTCTGTTCCTTTTTGCAGTAAGTCCGATCCTTTCTGGAGAGGAGTGTATGCGGGTCCATCGATCTTCATCAGCAAAAGTAACTCTAAGGAAGCCAGAAGCATATGCTTTACAACATAGTTGCAGGTTTCAAACTTTGGCTCCGAGAGATAAACTTTAGAAGGAGCTGCAAGCTCAAGTAAGGACTTGCAGCACTTCGCTTTCCTCTCGTGCTTCATTTCAGATCACAGATCCAAATTGACATTTGCAGAGGAGATCTTTTGCATGTGAACCAGGGAACTGAGCTTCAACACCCCGTAGAGAAAGCTCACTGTTAGGTTATTGATGAGTCGATCATGTAACAGATTTTGGGGAGAGCTATAACTCCCTCTTCTGTAATCTTTTTACTCCATGAATAAAGGCAAATTATTTTCCTCTCTATCTGTTAGCTTCAAAACAAATTAGCTTGCACAACAAACAGATGGTTAATAATTCTGGTAAAATAATCTAAGACTCTTCTGCGTAACTTAGATCATTAGTACCAAGATGATCGAGTAAGGACCCCCTTAACTTAGATGGAAGTGCCCAATTGCACTCGCCAAAAATCCAAGTTTTCATAGGAAACGCGAAGCTAAAAATACCAAGTTAACCTCGCGTTCCGCGGAATTACGCGAAGTTAAAATAGCTTCGTGTTTTCCCCAACATCACGTGGGGTTATCTGCTCCGCGTTTCGGGGAGTAACTGATCAGTCACTTTCTCCGAAATCCGCGCCGAACTCCAAGAGGCGGTTTTCCTCATTTAAACGAAATTTCTATCTCTTTTCTTCTCACTTTACTTGAGAATTTTCCAGAGATCTCAGAGGTTTAGGTGATCAAAGCTCAGACGATCCGAGCGTTCTCCGACCAATTTTCTCCCAATTTCCTGTCGATTTTCTTCGATTTTTGAGAAATGGCGCCCAAGATTCGTGCTACTTCTCACGCAGCTCCATCATTGGCGGCTGGCGCAAGTAGTGGCAGCGGCCATGGCGGCGATGCGCCAGCCCACATTTTGCCTATTGGGGGTAAGAACTTCTCTATCGAGACTCTTTAAGAGACTTTAGAGTGATTTGGTTTGATTCTAACCGGTTAATCACTTCTTTCGTCGGCGAGATCGCCGTACTCTGGCCGTATGACTTTGGAGAAGAAGAAAAGCCTCTGGCTTTCTTCTCACGCGAAGTTATCGCGTCATCCTCGCGTTTTGAAGCGCGGGCTATTTCAAGTAGCAACCGCGCTGAAACGCGAGGCTATTTGATTAGCAATCGCACTGAAACGCGAGGCCTAAAGGAGAAGGAAAAGACAGAGGGTACTCTGGTCTTTCTCTACGCGAAGTTATCGCGTCATCCCTGCGCTTGAAACGCGGGGCTATGAAAAAGGAAGGAAATAGCAGAGGGAAACTCTGTTCTTCCTCTATGCGAAGTTATCGCGTCATCCCTGCGGTTGAAACGCGGGGCTATGAAAAAGGAAGGAAATAGCAGAGAGAAACTCTGTTCTTCCTTTACGCAAAGTTATCGCGTCATCCTCTGCGTTCTGAAACGCGAGGCTATGAAAAAGGAATGAAATAGCAGAGAGAAACTCTGTTCTTCCTTTACGCAAAGTTATCGCGTCATCCTCTGCGTTCTGAAATGCGAGACTATCTCTTCTGTGCAGTCTAATTTTTAGCTTCGCGCGTTCTAATTTTTAGCTTCGCGCTTCTATACTTAGAAAAATTTCTTTTTTTGTTGAAAACTTTTCTAACTCTACTTTCTTCTTTATGCGGTAGGGTATTCGATGGAATCCTTTCCTCATAGGAACTACTTTGGCTTTGCTAAGGGCTCTGATCCCTCAGGCCAATTTCGTTTCACCACCATCCTGGCCTCATATAAGCCAGACCCGAAGGAGCGCAAGGAGAAATTGATTAAGTATCACCCCACTACTGCGCGAGAGATTATAACTGACGCAGCCTTCGAGACTATAAATAGAGAGGCGATGGAGAAACCCGCATTCCTCTTTGGAGACCAGATGGATCAATCAGATGAGATCCTTTTTGAAGAGGAGTGCGAATGACTCTATAATTCAGGCGAAGCCTTGATGTTCCTGCCCAGAATGGATCGTGGCTATCCCCTGGTTTATCTTCAACGACTGGCGATGCCTCGAGAGTTAAAGTGGAGACTAACTCAAGAGCAAGATGGCGTCCCAATAGGCAAATTTGGTGCACAAGGGGTTTATCAAGATGGTTCCCCCAGATGCATTACTGGTTTGCTTCCAGGCCGATTTAGCAAGGAGCTCCTAGTAGGAGAAGTCCCATCCCGCGCACGAACTTTCCTAACTGAGTTCCTGGAAAGAGATGGTCAATACCCGGCTAGTGACTTCAGAATGCCTGGCTGGGTCTACTCCTCTAGCAATATGTGGTGGGCCCGCCTTGTTCAGTACATGTTGGATTCCCACGAGCCAATCTTAAAGGATATTGGCTTATACAAAGCCATTAGAAATGTCCAGTTTGGGTTCCCCCAGAGTGCTTATCACTTCTTCTGCCTCCTGGAGATGTACAAGAGTAAGAATAAAGAGAATGGAAGAATTCCTTGGCGCCGCGGCTGAGCCCTCAGACGTTAGCGGGTCTGACGACGATGATGGCGATGACGATGACAATACTGGTGCTGGAGGAGCTCCTCAGCCTGTTGCTACTCGTCCTCGGAGTCCAACTCTCAAATGCCGCGGTGCCTTAAAGAGAAGGCCTGGTAAAAAGCAGAAGTTGGCTCAGGAAACTTTGATAGCCCCCGAAGAAGTGGCTATCAAACTTGCTTCAGATCTGCTAGCTTCAGCTCTACCCCTAGCGCAAGCAGGGGAGGATGAACCTACTAGGGCTTCAAGTGTCCTCGAGGTTTCGGCTCCTCCGACCATAGAGCCCGCTGCACAACCTGTGGCGCAACCTTTGGGTAGCGAGACGGGTACGCTGCTAGAAACGACGACAGCTCCCCCTTCAAGTCTGACAACCGGACTTATATCTCCAGGTATGGCTCTTGATGTTTTATCTTTTACCTGTTACTTTTTTTTTTACTGTAACACCACTTTTCTTGTTTCCTAAAATGCAGGTGGTCAACTCCTCTCGCCAATGCACTCAACTACTCAGGCGGAGTCTGACGAGAGAGTAGACCGTTCGGGGGCTGGTAGCTCTACAAGCGAATTTAACGCTGACTATTCCACATCGGCTCCTGCCTCTGTTCCCTCTTCAATTCCCCCTATTGATGAACTCGAGAACGATGAGAGAACAGAAGTTATTATTACAGCTGCCGCTAAAGAGGCCACTCCGTCTCCTAGTATGCCATCCAACACCACCAGTCTACTCCACTGAGACATTTCCAACGGTCGTTGGTGTGCCTTCCGTTTCTCAGTCAGCGGTTTTAACATCATCTATTATTGTGGCTGCTGAGACACCTGCAACTCCTTCGACTCCAAGTCTTCCAACAGGGGAGGAGGATAATTTGAAGTTCTCGTTCGAAGACGCTTCTCCCACTAGAGGAGCTTCGGGAGAAGATATCCCGTCTTCTACTCCTGTTGACGGGGTTACCCAAGCGACCGATACTGGTGATGCTTCCCTTAGGGCCCCCAGCTCTTCCAGATCTGCACTGGCTTTATTGGTTCCCCATATCCTGGATTTGGTGCAGGGACGGGCTTCTTCTTCTCCAACTCCGGTAGCTACTACTCCGCTGCCCGTGACATCTTCCTTGGCATTACCTGCTTTACCTGCTGACACTACCAATCCTCTTGAAGAGCTTTTCAACTTCAGCGTCACCGATTTTATGCGTTTGCTAAGGAGATGTATCGAGATGATCCTTGCTGGCCAAGATTTCTTCAGCTTCGCGCCAATATTATCCCGCCATCTGGATAATATTGAAGGAGTTGGGGGTCAAGATCGAGCAGTTCCTTACCGGGCCCGCCTTGCAGTCTTAGAAGAGCAGGTGACCACTCTACACACACTCCGTCAGGCGGATGTGGAGGCGATCACCGAGATAGAACTGGCACGGCTTCAGGCAGAATCAATATCTCATAGAAATGCTTTGAGACTGCAGGAAGAAAGATGGTCTCAGGAGCTGACAGAACTCCTGGCCAGTCGGGAATCCATTCTTGGAGATCTAAGGAGGGTGGACTCTGAAATTGGGGAGAGTCAGGCTGCCATCTTTAGAGCCTAGGAGACCATTGCCAGGGCTCGGGCCGTCTTGATAGATAATGAGCTCCGATTAGGGGAGTCTGTAAAGAAGCGGGAAATGTTGCTTCTCCAACAGGGACAAGTTGAGCAGAAGGAGATAGCCAGAAATCGTGCCATTGAAGAGTCTCGTCAGCAACAACTTGCAATAAGTGACGATGAATTACGTATACAGGCTCAACACACCGTGGAGGCATCTCATCGTCGAAATTTGGGCGAGACAATAAACAAATTGAAACTTCTGGGAGACCTATAGTTTCCTCTCTTTATTCTTATATTTTTTTTCTTGTAATCAGAACTCTGTAATAGGAGAGAGAAAATCTTTGACAGTTCTTTGAGATTCTTTTTGTACCTTTACCTTTTTTAATAAAGATGATTCTTTTGACTCTTTCATTTGTCGGCTTCAAAACAGATTTGCTTGCCCAACAAATAACTTGTCGTCAAAATGATTTATCTCTCAGTATCGTTCATTCATAATTTTTCGAATCATACCGTCAGAGGTAAGAGTTTAATATGATAGGATTTATGGGATTTTTAGCAAACCCCCAGCTATCAACGGATTTGATTAGTCTTTACCAACTACCGTTTGAGTTGGGCTAGCCATGTTATTCCCCTCAACATAGTGAGTTGTCGAAGATTTTGTTTGGGCTTAAATGCCAAACTTTTCCTCTCCCCTTTACCTTATCGGTGTTGGGTAATTCATACTTTTTATCCCAGCATGAAGGGGTTGGAGAGAAACTGGTTCTCTCCCCATTGCCTAGTTGGCGCTGGGTAATTCATACCTTCTAAGTCAGAGGCACTCAACTGTGCATGCCTAAAAGAAAGGCTGGAGGATGTTTAAGGCTCTCTCGCGTAACTTGAACTGGGCACACCAAATTTAGGTCAGAGGCGCCAAACTGCGCATGCCTAAAGAAAGACTGGAGGTTGCTCAAACTTGAGAGCTAAACACTCCAGGTTTAGGTCAGAGGCGCCAAACTGCACATGTCTAAGAAAAGACTGGAGGTTGCTCAAACTTGAGAGCTAAACACACCAGGTTTAGGTCAGAGGCGCCAAACTGCACATGTCTAAGAAAAGACTGGAAGTGGTTCAAACTTGAGAACCAAATAGGAGGCGGTTCAAGGCTCTCTCGCGTAACTTGAACTGGGCACACCTAACACACCAGGTTTAGGTCAGAGGCGCCAAACTGCGCATGTCTAAAGAAAGACTGGAAGTGGTTCAAACTTGAGAACCAAACATACCAGGTTTAGGTCAGAGGCGCCAAACTGCGCATGCCTAAGAAAAGACTGGAAGTGGTTCAAACTTGAGAACCAAACATACCAGGTTTACTGGATTAAAATCACCAGAATAGAAGAAGTCCAAGTGCTCATCTGCGTAACTTGGATAAATTGGAGGCTTATGCTTCCAGAGATATTAAGCATAGTATTTCTTCAGAAATTTGCCATTGATCGGCATCATCATCCTATCGCCGTTTTGATTCATCAAACGATAAGCTCCACTGGAGTACACTGTCTCCACAATGAACGGTCCTCCCACTTGGGTTCAAATTTACCCTTAATCTTGTGAGTCAGTACCATTGGCATTTTAACAGCCAGAACCAAGTCTCCTTATTTAAAGGTCCTTGATTTAACGTTCTTATTGAACGTTTAAGAAATTCGGGCCTGATACTGCTCAATTTGTTGTTGAGCCCTGAGACGCTTTTCATTCAACGCCTCTAATTCTCGCAATCTTTGCTGATGGCGCTCTTCTGTCGTCATCTTTGTGGCTAAAGCCACTCTTAACGAAGGAATTTGAACTTCGAGTGGTAAGACGGCCTCGCTTCCATAGACCAGAGAGAATGGGATAGTTTTTGTAGGGGTGCGAACAGTGGTGCGATAAGCCCATAGGCATTCTCCTAGCTTTTCATCCCAATCTCGTTTATTAGAAGAGACGAACTTCCGAAGGAGTTTAATAATCATCTTGTTGAAGGCTTCGGCCAACCCATTAGCTGTGGGGTTATATGGCGCTGAAGCAATATCTTTGATTCTGAACTTATTGCAGAATCTGAAGAATTCCTGACTGATGAATTGCGGACCATATAATGAATAATCCGTCGGGGGACGCCGAAGCGATAAATAACGTGATGCTTGACGAATTTGATCACATTTGTCGTTTTCACCTCTTTCATGGACACGGTTTCGGCCCATTTTGAAAAATAATCGGTTATTGCAAGAATAAACCGATGTCCTCTAGATGACGGGGGAGTTATAGGCCCCACAATATCTATCCCCTATCCCCCATGCTTCAAATGGCCAACTTGCAACGGTATTGTGCAAGTATTCTTGGGGTTGATGAATAAAATTGGCATGTATCTGGTATGCATGGCACCGTTTAGCATATACCATTGCTTCCGAGATCATGTTTGGCCAGTAGTATCTCAGCCTTCTTATACGGTCTCCAAGTTTTGGACCGGGCTGATGAGCTCCACATACTCCATCGTGTGTTTCTCTCACCACTTCTCCTGCTTCTGCTTTTGATATGCAGCGTAGTAGCAGACCATCTCTTGACTTTCTATATAAAGTCTGAAGCTTATGGTCATAATAAAATCTTTGGGCCTTCCTCTTTATCGAGGTGGCTTCCTTAGGATCTTCTGGTAATATCCCATGTAAAGTATAATCTACAAACGGAAATCGCCAATCACGGGGTTCCAGGGCCAAGCCTGTCTAGCATACTTCTTTATTTTGAAGAACAGTGTCTGGTTGGAGAAGCTCTCTGCTTCCAATGGTGATGCTTTTAGCCTCACCTGGCGGGATCGCCAATGTTACTGCTAATACGGTAAGGGCATCTGCATATACGTTCTCATTTCGAGATATATGATAAATGTAGAATTGTTCAAAGTAGCCTGCTAGCTCGAGGGCTAGCTGATGATAGGGGATGAGGGCTTCATGTCTGACTTTATATTCACCCGTCATCTAATTGACGATGAGTTTAGAGTCTCCATATGCCTCTAAATAATTCACCCCCAGTTGCAGAGCCATTTTTAAGCCGATAATTAGTGCGTTGTATTCTGCTACGTTATTCATGCACGGTTCTGTCAATGAGTAACCGTTAGGAAGTATATGTTTATGTGGGGAGATAAGCACAACCACCACTCCAGCACCAGACCGTCTGGCAGCACCATCAAAGAACATTTGCCATGGTTGCTCTTTACTAACTGTGTTGACCCCTGGCGTCTGTTTGGTATTAGGCCCAACTGGGTGGTCTGCAAGAAAATCGGCAATTGCCTGTCCCTTCGTTGCTTTTTTAGGAACGAAGTGTATGTCATAGGGCAACAGTAGCAAGGCCCATTTTGCCAATCGGCCATTTAAGGACCTCGGTTTCGTCATCAGAATTTTCAGGGGACTAACCCGTGATATGACGTGAATTGTTTGCCCAGAAAGATAGTGTCGCATTTTCTGAATAGCGAACACTAGGGCTAAACATTCCTTTTCAATCGGGGTATACCGCTGTTTGGCCCCGATCATTGTCCTGCTTAGATAATAGAGGGCATGTTCATAGCCGTGCTCATTATATTGAGCAAGCAATGCTCCTAAGGCATTATCCATGGCCCTTACATATATAAGGAAGGGCTGTCCAGAGACCGGCGCCATAAGAACGGGAGGTTTGGTGAGGTATTCTTTATGGTCATCGAAGGCCCGTTGACATGCCTCATCCCATACAAAAGAAACTCCCTTCTTCATAAGCCGAGAGAACGGCTGACATCACCCTGATAAGTTGGAAATGAAGCGCCGAATATATGCGAGCTTTCCTTGTAACCCCCTCAATTCTTTAAGATTGTGGGGAGGTGGCATCTCGCTAATTGCTTTCACCTTTTCATGGTCGAGAAAGATTCCTTTTGACGTTATTATGAACCCGAGGAATTTTCCACTGGACACCCCCATGAATGACTTAGTGGGATTCATCTTCAAATGATGTTTCCTCATGAGATCGAAAACCGTTCTCAAGTCCTAAAGGTGGACTTCTTTATTCTTACTTTTGACCTCCAAGTCGTCCACATAACACTCTACTATTTTGCGTAGGTGCTCTTTGAATATAGTGCTCATTGCACGTTGATAAGTGGCACCGGCGTTCTTTAGCCCAAACGGCATCACCGTGTAGCAGTATACCCCCAGTGGCATTCTAAAAGCTGTATGCTTTTCATCATCTGGGTGCATCTTAATTTGGTTATATCCTGAGAAGCCATCCATAAAGGACATCCTCTCATAACCACAAGTGTTATCTATCATCACGTCGGTGATGGGGAGTGGAAACTCATCCTTAGGACATGCGGCGTTGAGATCCCAAAAATCAATGCAGATCCGGATTTTGCCGTTCTTTTTACGAACTAGCACTATATTAGCCACCCAATCAGGATGTTGTTCTTCACGGATAAACCTGGACTTTATAAGTTTGTTGACCTCAGCAACTATTGCTTCCATCAACTCCGGTCGAAAACGCCTATGTTGTTGTTTCAGGTTTGACATCTTCCTTTATGTTCAACCGGTGTATGGCAACTTGAGAGTCAAGACACAACTCCATGCGAACACGTCTATATACTCTTTGATGAGAGATATAAGCTCCTCTTTTTCTAAGGGAGTTAGCGTGTCGCTTATAAAGATGGGCTTCAGATTTTCATCCGTTCCCATATTGGCTTGAATCAATTTATCTTCGGTGGGAGGGTCACGCTGTTCAAAGCGAACATCCCAGAGAGTGTCTATATGCTTAGCCCAGGAATCATCCTGAACGTCAATTGGTTCCTCGTCGCTTTCAAGTGCGGCTGAAACCATATTGGCTGTCAATGACTGAAACCAGGCGCCAGTGCCTATTTCCGAGTCTTGATCGGGTGGAGATGAGTCTTCTTTAGCCGAAGAACTCTCTTCATCTTTAATCGGTGATGATGGTGGAGTAGACACATAGCCCAACCCCCTGCGGGTCTTTTGATAGTAATCCGAGCTCTTTCCCCTCGGCTTAAACGAAGGTATAAGATTTCGCCGTCCTTTTCCGAAGTTTAATCCTGATTTCTGGATAAAATTATAACCCATCTTCTCCATCATCTGCCAGGATTTTTGTTCATACAGATGAAATTGGGGTGATGTTTGCTCGTCACTTTCACTGCTTTGTTTTTGCCGAGGTGACGTAATTACCCTGCCGAACATAATCGGCTTTCGGGATCCTCTCCGAGGAGGCACTTCAAAGTAGTGACCTTTTTCCTCAGCTATTTTAGACCGGGAGAGGAGGGATGACCTAAGTGGTAAATGATATGCCGCCAGAACTTCAAGTTCGGACAGGCCATCCACTTCAGTGGAAGTACAAGAGGATTCAGACTCAGTAGCTACAGCATGCTCGTAGACTAATTTTATATCTTCATTAATAACCCATTCACTCTCTATTACATCCACTATATTATCAAGACTTAAACTAAAATCTAGGTGAGGGTTGAATTCGTAATCGCCCCCATCATCTTCTCCAGGAAGCTCGTACTCAATGTTGGCTTCATTGCCACTGTCATCGGGCTTTGGAGGTTTGCTAGGATCGTCATTGGAGACTTCATGGGCTGGTTTATAGAGTGCAGTATCTGTGAAGTAATTCTCCAATCCTTTGAATGGTTGCCTGTCGACAATTAGTGTCCGGACCTCTCCTTCCTCATCGCAATATTTCATGCATTGGTGAAGAGTTGACGGGACTATCATGTGAGCGTGGATCCACGGCCGCCCCAACAAAATGTTATATGAGGTATCCGCATCAATTACGTAGGATGTAGCTTCCGTCCTCAAATCCCCGATCTGACATCAGAGTCGAATTTTTCTGAGGGGATGGCTATCATTGGCATTAAATCCGTATATCACTGTATTGGTTGGTGTCAGACGATGGAGGAAAATTCCTAACAGCTGCATCAACTTTCTGGGCATGACACTTAGTGCAGAATCCGGATCAATCTGAATTCGGTCCACCTTCGTGGATCAGACATATTCGGTAAAATATAAAGGCCTGTTATGCTTTATATTCCTCACCTGCATATCTTCTGGAGAGAAAATAATCTGTGGGACCTATCTCCTCACTTGATGATAGTGGGGGGCAAGGATCCTGTTCTTCATTGGCTGGCTCGACTATCTGAGCTAAGAATGACTCAGAGTCTGCCAAGGCTTCTCTTAGCACTTCACGTGTCGATTTTGACAACCTCAACAATTCGTAAAGCGTTACTTGTGCTGGAATATTGGCCAGCTGAGTAATTATATCAAACTTGAAGGTGGGTTCCTTATCTCCTTCATCTCTGACAGGCTTCTTTTGAAAACGAAGTCCTTTCTGGTTTGCGGATTTTGCAAGTTCTGCATAGATATCTTTCGGATCCACTCTAGTGTAGTCCCTAAGATATGACTTCCCGGATCGGGTACCGGAAGGGCCTGCCCCATCTTGATAAGTGGCCATAGTTTCGGGCTCTTCTTCAGAATCTGTAAAGACTCCCGAAGCTATATATTCTTCTTTTATATCAGCGAAAATGGCATTAATAGTCCGATTTTTCCCTTGACTCCCTGTAGTAATCCACTGCTCGTCTTCTAGCAAATCGGGGTGAACCCACATAACTTTCCCTCTTTGGGTCGTTACAGGGACAAGTACTTCTTGGGCTTTGTTGTGAGGATCAAGATTCTTTGTAACCATCTTACCCTTAGGGATTGGGGTTCACTCCTGCGGGGAACTCATGGGTTCCAACTACTATAGTTGCCATATTGGCAGTGACCTTCTTCTGCTCTTCCTTAAGTGTCAGAACTCCAGCTTCTATTAGTGCTTGGATTCTGTTCTTAAGGGGAAAACAATCCCTAGTAGGGTGTCCCACATTCCGGTGATAGAGACAGTAGTTAGGATCTTTAGTCTTGCCTGCATCTTCTGGCTTCCTATTCTCCGGAAGTTTCAGCATTCCCTTCTTCTGGAGCAGGTGAAAGAGGATAGGTGTCTATTCCGCTTTGAAAGTATAATTTCTTTCCTGCTGCGGTCTATTTTGTCTTGAGCCTTGCTGATTTTGGGGCTTCGGCTGAGAGCTGATTTTCTGAGGAACAACTTCTGATGTCATCACTGCTTTCCCTTTATTCTTATTGCTACTATTTTGGGTATATGACTTACTACCCCCAGCACTTCTCGATCCACAGGATTCTTCAACTCGACGAATCAAGTCCTCAGCTTGCTCTCCTTGCTTGAGCAGATCCCTCCATGTCTTAGACTCTACGGCCCCCATTTTTAGGAGCACATTGGTCTTAAGATTATGGTCGACAAGTCTCGACTAGAGTTTCCTGAACCATTCCGTGTTTGCAATGCACGGACTTCTCCCGGAACCTTTCTATGAATTCTTTGACCGTTTCTTGTTCCCCTTGTCTAGTTGCAAGGAGGGAATGAACCGTAATCTCGGTATCATCCTCGAAGAAACATGCGAGAAATGATTTCTCAACATCTAACCAGGTATTGATAGTACCTGGGAGCAACTGCATGAACCAAGTAAAAGCAGGCCCTCGCAAAGTGCTTACGAATATTTTAGTCATAATTGGGTCATTACCCATTAGATGTCATGCTTGCGGCAGGAAATAATAAATATGCTGACTAGGCGATCCCTTCCCGTCATATGGCTCTAATTTGAGCGGCTTATATTTTAGAGGATATGGCACCATGTCCCACTCAGGTAGATACGGTCTTGACACCCCTGATTCTTTCAGCTCCTTTTTATGCATCAGCGCTTCGAGTTGACTTTGTAATTTTTCTATCTTCTCATCATTCGGATTATGAAAAGAAAATCTGTCCTCCTCGTCGTGCATCAAGTGGGCTTTCTCCTCCTTTTCTTCTTCGTTTATTTTAATGAACGGAGTTTCTTTGCCCTTCTTAGCGCTATCTTCAACGAATTTTAAGAGTAGCATCTTAAGATCTTCAATTGTCTTTTGTTGCTCTCGAATCATTCTTTCTTGAGCTTCAAATCTCTGATTGACATCATCAGATTTATCCACCATGTGTGATGCTGAGTTTTGTAGCCGAGATGACGCGGAGGAGCGAGGTGAAGCTACAGCCGAATTATCGCTGTCATCATCATAAGAACCCATTGCAAGCCTCTTATAATTCCGAGGCAGAACGGCTCCTGACTTTAGTCGAGTGCTACGAGGAGGTTCTTTATCATCTGATTCCAAATCATCGTCCATCTCTACGATCTTCTTCCCTTTTCCCACCATGTTAGAGGTTACAGCTCTCCATTGTCTTAGGGAAGCAGTCTTTGGTTTCTTTGTAGGTGTCCTGTCTGACTCGGTTAATCGATCAAACACAGATTCCCTGCTCTTGCTGCAGCCACAGTTGTCCATTACAGCGGACACTGCTGTTATAAGCCGCTGACAGTGACAAACAGGTTCAGCTTGAAGTTGCTCTATGCCTCTCTTTTTGGATAGATACTCCCTGAGATCAGCGCCTTTAACCATGGAATCATGAGGTCCATCTGATTCTTGAGAGGGTCTAGGAACCCATTGAAGCTTTTTTGACTGCTCAACCCTTATTCTGAAGTCGGATCGATCCTCGCGAGGCTTAGGAGTAGCCTCGCACTTCATATTACGAGCCTGAAGAGTAGCTCCGCGCTTAGTATCGCGAGCCTGAAGAGTAGCTCCGCGCTTAGTATCGCGAGCCTGAAGAGTAGCTCCGCGCTTATCCACAGTAGCTTCGCGTTTTACGCTGGCTTGGCGTGTTTTCAGAAGTTTCTCTTCTGTAATCCTAGCCTCGCGTGAAACAAAATTCCTATACGCTGGCTTACTCTTGTGGTTATCACAAGTCATAACTTCGCGTCTCGTGCGATTTCTTCGACTGACAACAATTTGCCAATCATCCTCTCGTCTCTCACGAGTGTCATAAGTCTTGCGTTTCTCGCAAGCAGCCTCGCGCTTCTCGCTTGGCTTAGTATTAGCCTCGCGTAGAGAATCACACGCTGGCTTTACAGAATTTTTATACTCGCGTGACTCGCGAGTGTCAAGTTTTTTGCGACTAACGCAAATCTTACTGGCTTCGCGTCTCTCGCTAGGCTCAGCAGTAGCCTCGCGTGGAAAATCACACGCTGGCTTTAAAGAATTTTTTTACTCACGTATCTCGCGAGTGTTAAGTATTTTGCGACTAGCGCAAATCTTACTGGCTTCGTGTCTCTCGCTAGGCTCAGCAGTAGCCTCGCGTGGAAAATCACACGCTGGCTTTTCCTTGCTTTTAAGGCAAGTTGTATCTTCGCGTTTAACGCGGTAGAGACTGGTCTCACGGGTAGCGCGAGTCAGTTTGCGAGGGACCATAGCCTTGCGTCCTCTGGTATTAGCTCCGCGTCCAAGGCGGGTTTTGAGGGCTCTACGCCTCGCTCTCCGGTTTCTGTTTCGGAGTTGGGTTCTGGTCAATCCAGTCCCCAGGTCTTCTTCGACAGTCGGAAGCTCATCCTTGGCTAGGATTTCTTGTGTAAACTCCGGTCCTATAGCCGCAATCTCCAAGGATCCCCGTCTCTCGGTGGATACCTTTCTACCCGTCTCTCGGGCATTGGAGTACATGCGACGATAGTGCCGTGTCTCATCCAAGTCACCTGATCCAGAGGAGAAGAACTCCTCATACTTCTGATGGTCGATTTCAACGACCAGTGTGTCTACTTCGGATCCGATCAAATCAACGTCCGATTGCGCCACGATCTCTTCATCAGTGAAAGAGACGGCTCCCACTGTGGTTGCCAGTTTGTTCGCCGCAAAAGTTGCTTTGCTTCCTTCCATTGAATTAACTTAAATTACAATGAAAGAGAACAAGAGATATAAAGAACAAACGAGAGGATTTATATTTGTATCGCTCTCTTTTACAATATGAACGTGGGATCTATGTGGCGATGGGATCTATAGTAGTTCCTTTGGACGATCGGTACGTTGAAATCTTCTCTTTTAAAGATATTGGCCGACTATCTGTAGACGATCTTATCGGTCTCTGCTCTTCACGAATCCAAGGCTCTATGCGTAACTTGAATTCTCTGAGATGCAGAAAGACGATCACAAAACGCTTCAAGGCTCTCTCGCGTACTTGAATTGCCAAATGATCAATTAAGCCGAAAAGAAGGAAGAAGGAGACCTCTGATCTCTGGTTTTGATTCGTTCAAGGCTCTCACGCGTACTTGAACTTCACCAAAACTTCCAAAAGATCCAAACAAGCTCCGAAAAAAAGAACCTCCCCTAGGGTTTCACCAGGATGGTATTTATAGCCCAGGAAGATTTGATAGAGTTTCTATCTGAATAGAATTTACTCTCATCAAGGATTCCAATCAAATATTTAATATTGATTTAAATCTCTTGATTTAGAATTCTAATTGGACTTAATTTGGGTAACTGGATGAGCCCAAATCAAAATCTCAATCAATTTGAGATTCTGGTTATCTGCTCACGCGGAGCTAACGTGAAGCTAACGCGGAGTTATAAACATTTCAGCGTTTTACTCAAACGCGGGGCTAAAAATAGCCAGACGCGGAGCTATAGAATTAGCTCCGCGTTCTGTTGTGGAAAATCTTTTTTACTTAGAAATTTTCACTGCCAACAGTGCCAAGATTCACGTAAAATGCGAAGATAAGCCAGCATGTGATGGACTTCCTCCATACGACGCTATCAGACCTAAACAAAAACTTGAGCCAAACATTAATCGCAAAGCCAAGGATTCTTGCGTAAATCGCAAGGCAAAGTCAGCGTGTGATTTTCCATGTGAGGCTAAGTATAAAGAAGAAGATGAATTTTTTCAGAAACGCCAAGCCAGCGTAAAACGCGAGGCTAGCGTAAAAAACGAAGCTATAGCCCAACTTCACGTAAATGCTTCAGAACGCGAAGCTAACATCCAGCTCCGCGTAAAACAGCTTGAATATAGAATCAAGACTGATAATTGGGTTATTGGACAACATGTCGACACCAATGACCGTGAAAAACTTCAGTGGGCCCCTGGACCCTCTCAACAACCAGGTGGCCCCCACGATTTTTCATCATCCAAGGTCACCGATCTCAGAGATTACTTAACAAAAAAAAAATATGACTCAAGCTCAGCCACACTCAATATGTCATTGTGAGCAGCTCATAACAGCCATATCTGCTGTATTGGATAATTGCTGATGTACTAAGAAGAGAGTGTCTGTATTTAACATAATAACTGAGTCTCGTCAAGATACTCCAAAGAAGAGAAAGAATGATCTGAAATACAAAATTAAAGAAAAGGAATTAAATGCAGTGACCTCAAATATGGCCGGCAAGGGCAAAAAAATTATGGAGAAAGAATGTGA
Organism: Dracaena cambodiana; assembly: GCA_036321105.1. Taxonomy (NCBI): domain Eukaryota; kingdom Viridiplantae; phylum Streptophyta; class Magnoliopsida; order Asparagales; family Asparagaceae; genus Dracaena; species Dracaena cambodiana. The sequence goes on from JAYEPQ010000003.1 coordinate 94,407, forward strand.
GTTAGATGCAGACGATGAAGAAGCTCATCATTTTACCCGGCTCAAATCAGATGTTGTCGCTCCTCAGAATTACAAGAAACTTTTAAAAGGTTTCTGTGATGACGACAGCGATAATTCAACTATAGCTTCCCCACAATCTTATACATCTTTCCGGCCACGAAAATCAACATCACATGTGGTGGACAGGTCCGATGACATTGACCAGAGGATAGAAACCCAAGAGAAGATGATTCGAGCTCAGCAAAAGGCCATTGATGATCTCAAACTAATGCTTCTAAAGGTGGTCGAAAATACCCAGAAGATAGCCGACGATAAGGCTAAAACTTCTTCGGAACTGCCACCTAAGACAAATGAAGAAACTAAAGAAGAAAAGGCTTACTCGGTACATGAGGACGAGAACAAATATTCTTTCCATGACCCTCATGAAGAGAAAATTAAGATGTTATAAAGTTGTTCGCGGCTGAATTTGGATTATTCGCCTTTCCTTCCATTGAATAAACTTGAATTACAATGAAAGAGAACAAGAAAAGAACAAACGAGAGGATTTATAGTTGTATCGCTCTCTTTTACAATATACGTGAGATCTGTGTGGCGATGGGATCTATAGTAGTTCCCTCGGACGATCAGACGTTCTCTCCTAAAGATGACGACCGACTGTAGACGATCTCTTCTGGTCTTCACGAATTCAAGGCTCTGTGCATAACTCGAATTCTCGAAGATTTCATAAATAGATCTCAATTGCCGAAAAGAAGGCCAATGGTCTCAAAAAGATTGAAGATCTGATGATCTATTAAAGATTCATCTATTATTGATTGATCATCTCTTGATTGATCTTTTCTTAATTGATCTATTCTTGATTGATCTTCACTAAAGTCTCCTCAAAGAGGGTATTTATAGACTTTAGTGGTTATAAGAGTTTCCATAGGAATAGGAATAAAGATTTCCAAAGGAATAGGAAAAGAAGGTTTTTGTATTCATCAAGGATTCTAATCAAATATTTAATATTGATTTAAATCTCTTGATTTAGAATTCTGATTGGACTCAATTTGGGTATTGAATAAACCCAAATCATAATCTCAATCAATTTGAGATTCTGGTTATCTGCTCACGCGGAGATAATCTCATCAAAACGTGGAGCTAAAGAACTAGAACGCGGAGCTATTGAATAGCTCCGCGTTTTGTTCAAACGCGAGGCTAAAATAGCCAAACGCGGAGCTATAGAATTAGCTCCGCGTTCTGTTGTGGAAAATCCTATTTACTTAGAAATTTTTACTGCCAACAGAACCCCCTCCAAAGTTTTCAAAATGGCTTAGAATTTAGCAAATTTTAAAATAATTTGGATCCTGGAAACGCAGAGTTAAAATACCAAGTTTATCTCGCGTTCTAGTGGTCAACTGCTTATTAACTGCTCAGTAATCACTCAGTAATTACCCTTTAATTATCCTACCCCGACTTTCGCGCCAAATACCAAGAGGCGGATTATTTAAATAGAGCCTCTCGCTCTTCTTCTTCTTCTTCATTTCACTCGAAGAATTTTAAGAGTCCAGAGATCAGGCGACTCAGGCGACTCAGGCTGAAGGAATGATCTTCAATCGAACTTCCTTCGATTCTCCGTAGATTTTCATTATTAGAATGTCACTCAAGTACGGCATCGCGCGCCTCCTCACCATCGGCGGTCAGCACTAACAGTGGTGACAGTGGCCGAGGCAGTGGCTATAATGGCGAACCAGTCTATACTGCGCCAATTGTAGGTAAAAATCTCATCTTTGGACTCCTTAGAATAATTTTGAAATGTTTTGGCTCGATCTTAACTGACCAACCATTTTTTTTACCGGCGAGATCGCCGTTTTCCGACCGTAAGGCTGGGAGAAGAAGGAGAAGATGGAGAAGAACTCTGGTCTTCTTCTAGCGAAGCTATCGCGTTATCCTCGCACTTGAAACGTGGGGCAATTTGGACTAGCAGTCGCATTTCATTGTGAGGCTATTTTTAGCTAGCAATCGCGTTTCAACGTGAGACTATTTTCTCAGCTAGACGCGAAGTTTAGTTTTAGCTCCGATTTTTTATACTTAGAAAATTTTTCGAGTTTTATCAAACTTTTTCTAACTCTTGATTCTTCTTTTGCAGTGGGGTATTCGGAACATATCCTTTTGAAGAGGAGTGCATGTGGCTCTACCAATCTGGTGACTTGCTGATATTTCCACCCAGCATGGAGCGTAGCTATCCCCTGACATATCCTCAAAGGATGATCATGCACCGATCTTCATCAGCAAAAGTAACTCTAAGGAAGCCAGAAGCATATGCTTTACAACATAGTTGCAGGTTTCAAGCTCTGGCTCCAAAAGATAAACTTTTGAAGGAGTTACAAGAACTCTACGGCAGCCCATTAAGTTTTCTTGAGGACCATTTCTATTAGATGACAATCTCTGTTGCTTTCCAAAGTGATAGAGATGATCATATAAGGGCTTGTAGTATGTCGAATCCAACTTGTGCATCTTCATTAGGATTCTTGTAGCAGTATCTTCAGATAATCCACTAAGAACTTTAAACAGATCATAGTTAACATTTGCAGAGGAGATCTTTTGTATGTGAACCATGGAATTGAGCTTTAACACCCTGTGGAGGAGTCTCGCCGTTAGGTTATTGATGAGTTGATCATGTAGAAGCTTTTGGGAGAGCTATAACTCCTTCTTTTGTAACTTTTTGCTTCATGAATAAAGACAACTATTTTTCTCTTTATCTGTTGGCTTCAAGAATCTTGCTTGCTCAACAAATAGATGGTTCATCGTTTTGGTAAAACAATCCAAGGCTCATTTGAGTAACTTAGATTTTTTAATACCGAAATGATCGAGTAAGGATCATTTAACTTAGACAGAGGTGCCTAATTGCACATGCCTTAGTTTGATGGAGGCAGTTCAAGGCTCTGATGCATAACTTGAACTGCACATGCCAAGAAATTGATGAAGAAGTCCAAGTGCTCATATGCGTAACTTGAATGGGTGGAGGCGGTTCAAGGCTCAACTGCGTAACTTGAACTGGTGAAGGTGGTTCAAGGCTCAACTGCGTAACTTGAACTGCACATACCAAGATGATCGGGTCAGGATCACCATATTTTCGGTCAGAGGTGCTTGATTGCACATGCCAAGTCCAAGTGCTCATCCGCGTAACTTGAACGGAGATGAGAATAATCCAAATCATACTGTCAGAGGTAAAAACTTAACATAACAGGTCCACGGGATTTTTAGCAAACCCGCAGCTATCAACGAATTTGATTAGCCTTTACCAACTACCGTTTGAGTTGGGCTAGCCATGCTATTTTCCTCAGCATGATGAGTTGTTGAGGAATGGATTTCCTCTCCCCTTTACCTTTAATCAGCATTGGGTAGTTAATTTCATACTTTTACCCTCAGTATGATAGGGTTAGCGAGGAACTTGATCTCCTCTTCCCTCTGCTTTAATAGCATTGGGCAATTGATTTCATACTTTTGCCCCCAGTATGATAGGGTTGGCGAGGAACTTGATCTCCTCTTCCCTCTGCTTTAACAGCATTGGGCAAAAAAAAAGATTTTATTTATAGCATCCAATTAGCCATCCCAATGGCTAGCATGAGTAGCGGAAGCATAATGTTTATCATCGTCAATATTTTCGGCACCCCCAGCCAAATTCGGCTGTTAGCCAATGAGAATGATTTTGTCACAGCTGTGGTTCGGAGCGTACCCAAGGGGCTAACTTGCAAATGCGGGTTGCCCGTACTTGGTGTCGATATTGGCTTCCCTACTGGTACAGGGATCGCTTTGGTAGGGAACTCATTGGTTCCTACTACTAAAGTTGTCATATTTGCAGAAACTTTCTTCTGTTCCTCTTTGAGTGTGAGAATCCCGGCTTCTATCAATGCCTGAATTCGGTTCTTAAGAGGATAGCAATCCTTAGTTGGGTGCCCAACATTCCGATAGTACATGCAATAGTTAGGGTCATTGGTTTTACCAGCGTCTTCCGGTTTTCCATTTTACGGAAGCTTTAGCAAGCCCTTTCTAAGGAGGAGATGGAATAGAGTATCTGTCTGCTCCGTCTTGAATGTATAAGTTTTATCTTGTCGGGGCCTATTTTGACCTTCACCTCTCGGATTCTGAGATTTTGGTTTCGGATATGCAACTGACACCATCACAGCCTTCCCTTTATTTTTAGGATTCTGTGGATATGGCCTGTTATTTATAGAGTTTCTCGTATCACGAGATTCCTTAATCCGGCGAATTATATCTTCCGCCTGCTCTCTCTGCTTCAGCAGATCTTTCCAAGTTTTGGACTGTACTGCTCCCATTCTTATCAGCACGCCAGTCCTGAAGTTATGCTTGCAGGTTTCTACCAAAGTTTCTTGGGTCATACAATGCCGACAATACATGGATTTTTCCCTGAAGCGTTCAATGAAGGTTTTGACTGTTTCTTCTTCCCCCTGTTTTGTTGCAAGGAGGGAATGAATCGATATCTCGGTATCATTCTCAAAGAAACGTGCCAAGAACTGTTTCTCGACATCACACCAAGTATTTATGGTTCCCGGGGGAAGCTGCATAAACCATGTAAAGGCAGGCCCTCGCAGGGTACTCGCAAATACTTTGGTCATTATGGGATCATTTCCCATTAGATGACCCGACTGCGATAAAAAGCAATATAAGTGCTGGCTTGGGGATCCATTCCCGTCATATGACTCCAACTTGAGGGGTTTATATTTTTTGGGATACGGTGCCAAATCCCATTCAGGCGGGTATGGTCTTGAAACCCCCGATTCTTTCAATTCTTTCTTTTGCATTAGTGCATCCAGTTGGCTCTGCAATTTCTCGATCTTTTCTCCATGAGGATCATGGAAAAAGTATTTGTCATCATTCTCATGTGTCGAATAAGCCTTTTCTTCTTTAATTTCTTCATTTGTTTTAGGTGGCGTTTTCGAAGAAGTTTTAACCTTATCATCGGCTATCTTATGGGTATTTTCGACCACTTTTAGAAGCATTAATTTGAGGTCATCGATAGCTTTTTGTTGGCTTAGAATTATTTGTTTCTGAGCTTCCAATCTCTGGTCGACATCATCGGATTTATCCACCATATATGATGCAAGCCTCCTTGGTCGGGAAGAAATGTATGAATGTGAAGAGGCTATGGCTGAATTATCGGAGTCATCGTCGTAGGAACCTTTTGCAAGTCTTCTATAATCTCGAGGAGCGACAATACCTGACTTGAGTCGTGTAAGATGGCGAAGTTGTTCATCATCTGCATCTGACTCGTGTCTTTTTTCTATGACCTTCTTACTTTTACCGATCATATTTGAAGTCACCGCCTTTACCTCTTTTTCCTTGATTTGATATCTCAGATTATTTTTCCTCCTTTTCGGAGTATGAGACTCAGTTATTCTATTAAATAAAGAAATTCTTTTCTTTCCACAGCAGCAACTATTCAGTACAGCTGATATTATTTACTCCCAATGGCATGTTGAATGTGACTGAGTTTGACTCAGTTTCTTTTTACTCATCAAATAATCTCTAAGATCAAGTAATAGAGAATCTTCAGTTATATTCTGGACATGTGGCCCACTTGGCTGATGGAGGAGTCCATGAGTCTGCTGTAACCCCCTATGACTGGTAGCGTTATCTATGCTATACTTATCTGTTGGAAATTGTGCCCTAGGGCCAATCATTGTACCTTGAACATTGTGATTTAATAAATTTCTCCTATTGTTATCATATAATTTGCGTGTTCAATATGATAATTGTATCCTTGGATAAAACAGTTTTTCCTAAACGTCCTTGGTCGGTCATTTCTGTGGGAACAGAAATGAAATAAGACTAGTGTGACTTTAATTAGTTATAGAGATACGAGTCAAAGTCACAGGCACTTGAAAGGGTTCAAGGTGCTGGACTGACCCGCTATGAGAAAGCTGCATGGATCAAGTCATAAGCTTATCTCATATGTAACAATGTCACTATGCCCTTAGACCTGAGACTATCATAGATTCCTACATGAAGATCATTAGTTTTTGACATAGTCAAAAGTCATCTTTAACCGGATGATCATAAAGGCTATGATCGAGTTTAGTAGTTTGCATGCAGAGGAATGTGAGTAGTCAAGATGGAATTTGTCCCTCACATTAGTGGAGAGATATTACTGGGCCCCCCGATGAGTAAGGCTGCGAAAATGTATGGCCATACTACGATGGAAATGAGGTTCCATTATATTAGTCAGTCTACTCAAGAATAGGGAAAGTAATGGTCAACGGAAAGAGGATGATGTTTTTCATGCCTCATGATTGACCAGAATATCGTGTGACAAAGGGGACGTGATATGGTCACATTACAGGTTGCAATGGATCATCGATCCTCATACGAATTGGGTAGTTGCAATGTCTTGCTAGAGGCCACTTGCGACTTGTGGGTTAATGGCGTCATTGGCCCACTACCAACTTCATATGGGCCTACAGGGTCACACACAAGAATAGCCCAACACGAGCTATGGTGTCCATATTCATTGAATCTAAAGATATGTCTAGATTCAATGAATGCATCTTTTATTCTAGGGTTAATGAATTATATATATATAATATATTTATTTGATAAATATATGTATCATAATATATATATATATATATATATATTATAATATTATAATTTTGTGTTAATCTTAAAATTCAGATTTATGTGATAAATCAGATTTTACAGTTAATATAATCAGAAAGATATCATATTAGTTTTGAAATTTGAATTTATGAGATAATATCAAATTAAAACTAATAGGATATGATATCTTAAATTTAATTTATAAGATAAATTAAATTAATTTCGAATGGCTCTTTATTTAAATTAAATAAATAATTTGAATTAAATCTGTTGGACAGATTTAAAATAAGGTTTGTTTAATTTATTATCTTATCGATTAAATGTTAATTGATAAGATGAAGGATTTTCGAATTAATCCTTTTTAAATTCGAAAATCCAATAATCCTATAACTAATTAGAAAGTACCGTAGCCTATATAGAGAAAAAAGGAGACGGTAGCTTTCTGAGGGTTTTGGGAGATTGAGAGTCACGAACAGAAACCCTAGACAGAGAAAGCGAGACGTCAAGTGCCGAGAGAAAGAGATCGTGATCTCTTCAAGGCTGACGTACGGACGAACGTGGAAAGCGCTAGCACGTTGTTCGTGTTGGATTCTTATTCGTGTGGATACCGATAGATGGAGCTGATCCGAGTCGTTAGCTCCTTGAGATCGAACGCAAAGGACGAACACGAAAGAAAATGTACGTTTTTCTATTACTCGATTTAAACGTCGTTGACAGATCCACAATCGGAATTGGAAAATTTTGTTTTTAATTCTTCCGCTGTGACTTCCAATTCCTAACATTATCAACCTTTATTCTGTATAATGGCTGATTTATGTGGGGCTGGGACATAGTCTCGCATTCTACGCTAGCCTCGCGTTTTATGCTGACTGGGCATTTTTGCAGAAGTTTAACTTCTGTTTGTTTAGCCTCGCATAAAGGAGTATCCTCACACGCTGGCATTATTTTGCGATTGGCGCAAGAATCCTTAGCTTCACATTTAACACTTGGCTGAATCTTGCATTTCTCGCCAATACTAATAGCTTCGCGTTTATCGCTAGGCTCAGTTTTAGTCTCGCATGGAGAATCACACACTGGCTGTGAAATTTTATCCTCGCGTTTATCGCCAGTGTCAAAAATCTTGCGTTTCTCGCAAGTACTACCGGCTTCATATTTATCGCTAAGTCCAGTAGTAGCCTCGCGTGGAGAATCAAACGTTGGCTTCAAGGAATCTTTATCCTCGCGTTCCTCGCGAGTGTAAGAAATCTTGCGTTTCTCGCAAGTTGCACTGGCTTCGCGTTTCTCGCTTAGCTCAGTAGTGGCCTCGCATGGAGAATCGCATGCTGGCTTTAAGGAGATTTTATACTCGCGTTTCTCGCGAGTGTTAGAAATATTGCGATTAACGCAAATCTTACTGGCTTGGCGTTTCTCGCTAAGTCCAGTAGTAGCCTCACATGGAGAATTGCATGCTGGCTTTTCCTTGCGACCAGCGCAAGTTGTAACTTCGCGTTTAACGCGGTAGTGACTGTTCTCGTGATTAGCGTGAGTCAGTTTGTGAGGGACCATAGCCTCGCGTTCTGTGGAGTTAGACTCGCGTTCAATGCGGGCTTTGAGAGCTTTTCGCCTTGATCTCCGATTTTTATTTCGGAGTTGGGTTCTGATCAATCCAGTTCCCAGGCCTTCTTCGACAGTAGAGAGATCACCCCCTGCTAGGGTTTCCTGCCCAAACAATGGCTCTATGGTCGCGGTCTTCAAGGATCCTTGTTCCTCGATGGGTACCTTTTTACCCGTTCCTCGGGTATTGGAGCGTACGAGATGATAGCGTCGCGTTTCGGTCAGGTTACCTGACTCAGAGAAGAGATACTCCTCGTATTTCTGCTGGTTGATTTCCACGACCAGTATATCTACGTCGGATCCGATCCTCTCGACGTCAGATTGCGCCACGATCTCTTTTTTGATGAAAGAGACTTCTCCCACTGTGGTCGCCAGTTTGTTCGCGGCTGAATTTGGATTATTCGCCTTTCCTTCCATTGAATAAACTTGAATTACAATGAAAAAGAACAAGAAAAGAACAAATGAGGGGATTTATATTTGTATCGCTCTCTTTTATAATATAGTTCCTTTGGACGATCAGACATCGAACTCTTCTCTCCTGAAGATGACCGCCGACTGTAGACGATCTCTTCTGGTCTTCACGAATTCAAGGCTCTGTGCGTAACTCGAATTCTCCAAGATTTCAGAAACAGATCTCAATTGCCTAAAAGAAGGCCAATGATCTCAAAAAGATTGAAGATCTGATGATCTATTAAAGATTCATCTATTATTGATTGATCTTCTCTTGATTGATCTTTTCTTGATTGATCTATTCTTGATTGATCTATTCTTGATTGATCTTCTCTAAAGTCTCCTCAAATAGGGTATTTATAGACTTTAGTGGTTATGATAGTTTCCATAAGAATAGGAATAAAGATTTCCATAGGAATTGGAAAAGAAGGTTTTTGTATTCATCAAGGATTCTAATCAAATATTTAATATTGATTAGTCTCTTGATTTGGAATTCTGAGTGTACTCAATTTGGATATTGGATAAGTCCAAATCATAATCTCAATCAATTTGAGATTCTGGTTATCTGCTCACGCGGAGATAATCTCATCAAAACGCGGAGCTAAAGAACTAGAACGCGGAACTAATGCGAAGCTATTGAATAGCTCCGCATTTTGTTCAAACGCGAGGCTAAAATACCCAAACGCAGAGCTATAGAATTAGCTCCACGTTCTGTTGTGGAAAATCCTATTTACTTAGAAATTTTTACTGCCAACAAAAATCAACTTGATGCGTTAATGCAAAAGAAAGAGCTAAATGAATCTGCTTGAGTGGACTTCGCTCCTTATTCAGAAAAATATAAACCCCTCAAATTGGAGTCATATGACGGGAAGGGGTCCCCAAGCCAGTACCTATATTACTTTTTGTCACAAACTGGTCATCTGATGGGAAATGATCCCATAATGTCTAAGATATTTGCAAGCACCCTGCGAGGATCTGCCTTTATATGGTTTATGCAGTTGCCCCCGGGAACCATAAACACTTAGTATGATGTCAAGAAGCAGTTCTTGGCGCGTTTCTTTGAGAATGATACTGAAATATCGGTTCATTCCCTCCTTGCGACGAAACAAGGAGAAGAAGAAATAGTTAAAAGCTTCATTGAACGCTTCAGAGAAAAATCCGTGCACTGCAAACACGGAATGATCCAGAAAACCCTGGTGGAAACCTGCAAGTATAACTTCAGGACTGGCGTACTAATAAGAATGGGAGTTGTAGAGTCCAAAACTTGGAAAGAGCTGTTAAAGCAGGGAGAGCAGGCGGAAGATATAATTCGCCAGATTGAGGAATCTCGTAATATAAGAAACTCTACAAATAACATGTCATATCCATAGAATCCTAAAAATAAAGAGAAGGCTGTGATGGCGACAGTTGCATATCCAAAGCCAAGACCTCAGAATCCGAGAGGTATGTACGCCCGAAAATTGCATCTTTGATTCCATTGAAAAATTGATGAATTACAATGAGAATTCAGATTACAAAAATAAGATAGGAGTCAAAAGAACGGGAATATTAGTGGATTCCCTTTTTTAAGTGGGTTAGGGTGGCGGTAGAGTCTTGCTGCTGCCTCCGTTCACCGTCCGACCAGGAGAAGATGGCTCTGCTCTTTTTTTTGATCTCACGAGCTCGCCCGTAATCGTCCCAAAATCTCCCAATCCAAAAGTCCTCTCTCCGGTTAAATTCCTGTGTTTTATAGACCGAAGAATCTCCAAATCCGGCTCAATTCTCTCCTGAAAAATCGGATCACGGATTATCAGTCCAAAAATAGGAAATAAATAATCGGAAAAGAACGGAAAACAACCCGCGGGTTGGCACCTGCGGGATCGCTCCCGCGGGTGGCAACCCGCGGGATCGTCCCCGCGGGTTGGCACCCGCGGGAATCCTCCCGCGGGTTGCAACCCGCGGGTGCTCCCCGCGGGGTGCAACCCGCGGGTGTGCCCACTTAGCAGTTTTCAAAAAAAAATTTTTTTTTTTTTTTTTTTGTATCTACATAACACCCTCCAAAGTTTTCGAAGTTCTGTATTGAGCCGTACTGAATTTCGAAATACTTTGGATTCTTTAATTTTGGTTATAAATCTTTTAAAAAATTTGGTCGATAGAGATAACTGTTAACATATTCATTTATTTAATAACAAGCAGAGGTATGATTTTAACGTACTCATTAGAGGACAAGCAGAGATATGATATTAACATGCTTATTTTAGGTCAAGCAGAGATATGATGTTAACGTGCTTTAATCCTAACCGTTCAGTGACATCTAGTATGACGAATCAGGAAAAGACAGAGGTGACCTTAAACGTGTCTTGGAATTTAACCTATTCAGAGGATCTGGTCGTGATAGGGACAAACTGACTAAATAGAGGTGACGGTTAACGTATTTAGCTTTGGAATCGGACTATCAGAGTTAACTGTTAACTTGATAGGGAGATGATTTTCGTCAGAGGTGATTTTCAACTTAACGATATCAAAAGCACGTTCATCAGAGGTTGTAATGTTGGACTTGATGAAGTGTGAATTTTCTTTTCTGTCAGAGGTGATTTTTTTTAACGTGACAAGGAATTTAATCGGATCTTATCTCATTTGATTTTGAATTATGATGTCAGAGGTATGATTTTAACTTGACAAATATTTTGGAGTGTCGCTTGCTCTGTTGGAGCAAAATGACAAGAAAAGTTTTGCTGTCAGAAGTGAAATCTTAACGTGACAGGAGATTTATCTTATTAGGATTTTTAGCAAACCCCCAGCTATCAACGGGTTTGATTTGCCTTTACCAACTACCGTTTGAGTCGGGCTAGCCATGCTATTCCCCCTCAGCATGGTGAGTTATCAAGGATTTCATTTGGGTTTAAATGCCAAACTTTTCCTCTTCCCTTTGCCTTAGCAGCTTAGGGAAGTGATGTATTCTTATATTCGGATAAGAATACTGTTGTGACAGATTTATCGTGGGATTTTTAGCAAACCCCCAGCTATCAACGGGTTTGATTTTGCCTTTACCAACTACCGTTTGAGTTGGGCTAGCCATGCTATTATCTTCCGCATAGTGAGTTGTCGAGGGTTTCGTTTGGGTTTAAATACCAAACTTTTCCTCTTTCCTTTGCCTTAGAGGCGTTGGGCAATTCATACTTTTACCCCCAGTTCGAATGGGTTGGCGAGAAATTTATTCCCTTCCCGTAGCTTTAGCGGCGTTGGGCAATTCATACTTATTACTCCCAGTATGGTGGGGTTGGCGAGAAATTTATTCTCTTCCCGTAACCTTGTCGGTGTTGGGTAATTCATACTTTTTACCCCCAGTATGGTGGGGTTGGCGAGAAATTTATTCTCTTCCCGTAACCTTGTCGGTGTTGGGTAATTCATACATTTTACCCCAAGTATGGTGGGGTTGGCGAGAAATTGTTGGGCAGTTCATACTTGTTACCCCCAGTATGATGGGGTTGGCGAGAAATTTATTCTCTTCCCGTAGCCTTGTCGGCGTTGGGTAATTCATCATTTTTTTATTTTATTTTATTTTATATATACATTTTTATTTCTTTATCTCTCTCTTTTTTTTTTGTTTGCAATGATGTCCTTTTTTTTTTTAGGTGATGACACCTAGCATTTTATTTTTTTATTATTTATTTATTTATTTATTTTGGTAAGCGATGAGGCCTTGCAAATATATTTTTATTTATTATTATTTTTTGTTTATTTTTATTTATTTACTTTTTTTGTTTATATTTTTATATATTTTTTAATATTTTTTTATTTTTTATTTTAATTAATTTTTTTATTTTATTTATTTATTTTTTTGGCATCCGCGGGTGCATCCGTGGGATACAACCCATGGGTAGAGCACTCATACTGCATGTTTTTTTTTCTTTTTTTTTTTAAATATTTATTATTTATTTTTTTTTAACTTTGTCAATTTTTTGTGGGCGATAACACCCTTTCTTTTTTTTTTCCTTTTTTTTTCCTTTTTTTTATTTTTTGCCTTTTTATTAATTTTTTTTTTCATGCAGAAGAGAGGGAGAAAAGTGCGGGTGACTCAGGTTCCATCTGCGGGTTGCGTCCCGCGCTTCCATATGTGGGTTGCGTCCATGTGGGTCCCAAGATTCCATTTGCGGGTTGCATCCCGCGCTTCCATATGCGGGTCCCAAGATTCCATCTGCGGGTTGCATCCCGCGCTTCCATATGCGGGTTGCGTCCACGCGGGTCCCAAGATTCCATCTGCGGGTTGCATCCTGGAGTTGTATCCAGTTTTGTCAATTTTTTTTTTTGGCGATAACACCTCAAATTTTTTTTTTTTCTTTTTTTTGACAGACTATGACGTCTTGTCATTTTTTTCTTTTATGGGCGATGACGCCTCAAAAAATTTTTTTTTTTTTATAGGCGATGACGCCTCATAATTTTTTTTTTTTTTGACAGACGATGACGTCTTGTCAATTTTGGTGGGCGATGACGCCTCACATTTATTTATCGTTACCCGGCAATGACGCCTAGGCTCCGAAAAAAAATTAAAGATTGGATTGGCCGCCCAAACTCCCACTGTGGTCGCCAGTTCTTGTACGCCCGAAAATTACATCTTTGATTTAATTGAAAAATTGATGAATTACAATGAGAATTCAGATTACAAAAATAAGATAGGAGTCACAAGAACGAGAATATTAGTGGATTCCCTTTTTTAAGTGGGTTCGGGTGGCGGTAGAGTCTTGCTGCTGCCTCCGTTCACCGTCCGACCAGGAGAAGATGGCTCTGCTCTTTTTTTTGATCTCACGAGCTCGCCCGTAATCGTCCCAAAATCTCCCAATCCAAAAGTCCTCTCTCCGGTTAAATTCCTGTGTTTTATAGACCGAAGAAGCTCCAAATACGGCTCAATTCTCTCCTGAAAAATCGGATCACGGATTATCAGTCCAAAAATAGGAAATAAATAATCGGAAAAGAACGGAAAACAACCCGCGGGTTGGCACCTGCGGGATCGCTCCCGCGGGTTGCTACCCGCGGGAGCGATCCCGCAGGTGCCAACCCGCGGGATCGCCCCCGCGGGTTGCATCCCGCGGGGGCTCCCGCGGGTGTGCCCACTTAGCAGTTTTCAATTTTTTTTTTTTTTGTATCTACAAGGTACAGGTCAAAATAGGCCCCGACAAGATAGAACTTAAATATTCAAAACTGAGCAGACATGTATTATATTTCATCTCCTCCTTAGAAAGGGCATGTTGAAGCTTCCAGAGAATCAAAATCGGAAGACGCTGGTAAAACCAGCAACCTTAATTATTGCATGTACCATCGGAACGTCGGGCACCCAACTAAAGATTGCTATCCTCTTAAGAATCGAATTCAGGCACTGATAGAAGCCGGAGTTCTCACATTTTAAGAGGAGCAGAAGAAAGTTTTTGCAAATATGGCAACTTTGGTGGTAGGAACCAATGAGTTCTCTACCATAGCAACTACTATATCAGTAGGGAAGCCAATATTGACCCCAAGCACAGGCAGCCCGCACTTGCAAGCTGGCTCCTTGGGTATGCTCCGAACCACAGCTGCAATCGAGTCATCCTTATTAACTAGCAGCCGGATTTGGCTGGGGGTGCCAAAAATATTGGCGATGATAAATATCATGTTACTTTCGCTACTCATGCTAGCCATTGGAATGGCTAATTGGGTGCTATAAATAAAAAAAAATTTGTCCAATGTTGTTAAAACGGCGGGAAGAGGAGATCAAGTTCCTCGCCAACCCTATTATACTGGGGATAAAAGTATGAATCAATACTACTCAATACTGTTAAAGGCAAATGGAAGAGGAAATCAATTCTTCAACAACTCATCATGCTGAGGGGAATAGTATGGCTAGCCCAACTCAAACGGTAGTTGGTAAAGACTAATCAAATCCGTTAATAGCTGAGGATTTGCTAAAAATCTCATAAACTCTGTTATGTTAAGTTCCTATCTCCGACAGTGAGATATAGTTCAAGTTACATGAGAGAGCCTTGAACCGTCTCTACCAAACTCTAGGCATGTGTAATTAGGCGTCTCTGCTGAAATCTGATGATCATGACCCGATCATCTTAGCGTGCGCAGTTCAAGTTACGTATAAGAGCCTTGAACCGCCTCCATCAAAGTTTCAAGCATGTGCAATTAGGCGCCTCTGCCGAAATCTGATGATCATGACCCTATCATTTTGGGTGTGCAGTTCAAGTTATGCATGAGAGCCCTGAATCGCCTCCATCAAAGTTTCAAGCATGTGTGATTAGGCACCTCTGTCGAATTTCTTGATCTTAACCTGATCATCAAATTGAAGATCCAAAGTATTTCAAAATTTACTAAGTTCTAAGCCATTTTGAAAATTTTGGAAGGGTTCTGTTGGCAATGAAAATTTCTAAGTAAAAGGAATTTTCCACAATAGAACGCGAAACTAAAATTTCTAAGTAAAAGGGATTTTCTACAATAGAACGCGAAACTAACTTAGTAGCTCCGTGTTTGGCTATTTTTAGCCTCATGTTTGAGCAAAACGCGGAGCTATTCAATAGCTCCGCGTTCTGATTTCTTAGCTCCGCATTTTGATGCGATTAACTCTGTATGAGCAGATAACTAGAATCATAAATTGATCGAGATTAAAATTTGGGCTTATCCAAATACCCAAATTAAGTCCAATCAGAAATCTAAATCAAGAGATTTAAATCAAAACTAAGATATTTGATTGGAATCCTTAATGAATACAAATTCTATTTAGATAGAAACTCTCATATGGACCTAAGACTATAAATACCCTCTTGAGGAAGCCTTAGGGGATTTTTTGAAAGTTTTTGTGAAGTTTAACTTATGCGTGAGAGCCTTGAACGAATCAAGACCAGAGAAGATCATCCAAAGTCGGCAGGCATCTTCTTCATCAAGAGCAAGAAGACCATCATCGTCAGATCGTCAAAAAGAATTACTAGTTATATTCCATCGCTACATAGATCCCACAATTCATTGTAAAAGAGAGCGATAGATTATAAATCCTCTCGTTTGTTCTTTTTCTTATTCACTTTCATTGTAATTAAGTTATTTCAATGGAAGGGAAGCAAATTTCTGCTGCGAA
Organism: Dracaena cambodiana; assembly: GCA_036321105.1. NCBI lineage: Eukaryota > Viridiplantae > Streptophyta > Magnoliopsida > Asparagales > Asparagaceae > Dracaena > Dracaena cambodiana. The sequence continues at coordinate 110,131 of JAYEPQ010000003.1, forward strand.
CACTTATAAATAATTACAAGTTTGTTATTATTTTTTTGGACTAAAATGCCCTCATAAATCACAAACAAAGATTTCTTAGAATTTGGAACTACGACTCATCGTTTTCCTCCTTTATTTTCTCTCAAAAATCCTAAATATTTTTTTTTGTATTTAATAAAAACACAACTCCTATAAAATTATCGATTTGATTTCTTGACCTCTTAAAATTTTTTATATTAATGTTCCAAAAAAGATTAGAAAAATTTTAAATTCTTCGATTTTACAAGACAAGTGAAATTTAGGTTTGGAGTTTGAATTTGAGTTTTTTATACAAATGGAAAATTTCAACATGCAATTGGTGTCAGAGGATAAATCTAATGTACGATTTGAAATGTTTTTTAAGTTTTATGCGTATTTGTTTGAAATTTATCGTTAATTAGCTTTCTTTTTGTCAGGAGACTTCGCTTGCTGGTTGGGTATTACCCGACCAGCACGTTTCTTGGTTGGGTATTAATACCTGATCAAAATATTTTTTACTCTTAAACTAATATCCGACTCAAACAAAAATGGATAAAAATAGGATTGGACGGGTGAGGAGTTAAAGAAAAGGAGGAGGGGTATTTTTGGAAAAAAATTGGGCACAAAGAGTAAAATGATAGTATTTTAAAATAGGAGTTTGGTGTAAATAGTAAACAAAGCGCCAAGAGTAAAATATCATGTGCAAATAGAATTTCCTGGTGTGTTCCATTAGTTAAATACAAGGTTTTAATTAAATTGAAGGTGAAGTAGTTGGCAGCAAAAGAAAAGGAAAAAAAAAAACAAAAATGGAATAGTCAGGGAGAATATTAATGACAAGATGAATTGGTGAAGTTAATGGGTCATTTTTATATTTAAGACTTGCGAACATGATGGTTTCAACCTCATTAGCACCAAAACTTATCAAAATAAAAATACACAAGTAACATAAGAGGAAGAAGAAATAGAAAATTGACGAAGACAGATCATAAACGATAATTGTTCAAGTAGTTTAACTTTGTAGAATTAGCGTTTGGGAAAAAAGAAACTTGAAAGAGGAGACGAGGAGACGGATAAGAGGATATCCAAGTTCTAATTTTAAAAAAAAGTCGAGGTACCTCACCAAATGAGGAATAGAGGTGCGCACCTGCTGTGCAATGGGTGGTGGATTGGCAACTAGCCTATCATTTAGATGCAGAATTATTGTACTTCTATTCAGTTTGTCATTTTGTTGTTTTTTTTAATGTAGTTTCATTTTAAAAATTTGGCATATAACTTTATCAGGGCCACCTTTACTTGTGGTCAAAAACTATAAATATTCTGTTAATGGAACACGAAAAGTTATATCTTACCGTTTATCGTTAAAAAAAATAAAAAAAAATAAAATAAAATAAAGAAGGTCAAGATACCAAAATTGCAAAGTTAGAGAAACCTCGAAGGTATTTATGAAAAGAAAAAAAAGAAGTACTGTGAGAGTAATCGAGTGTAGAGCAAGGGAAACGTTGAGCTATTTACATGTAATTCAGCTAATACCAATATTAATTAGTTTTTGTTATGGGAGGAAACCCCCAAGAGAGGAAGTTGCAGAATTTGCATTCCTCCCCAATAATATCCAGAAACTTAGGCGCATACAAGGTCCATAGGCATCCTAGATACCTAAATCAGAGGCAAAGTATCAGAAGTTGAACTATCTGGACAGATCGTCGGAAGAAGAGGAACTGAAGTATCCATATCGGAAGTCCGGGAAAAAGCACCTGATTTATAAAAAAAATATTATAATATATGAGAATTCAATAATAAAATTATAATTTTACAAATTAATACATGATCAAGACATAATTTAATGAAGATTCAAATTATGTTGGCTTATTGAAAACTGAGTTTCTGGAAAGAATTAGAAAATAAATAGTCAAAAACAAACTTTGGACTTGACCCTTAGGATTTGAGGAGGCAAACTTGAAATCTGAATGGAAGATAGACTCATAAAAATTATAGATATTTAATTTAAAAAAAAATATTGGGAGGGGGGAGGAACAATTTGAGAGATTGCATTCATCATAGAGTATAAGAGAGTATACCATACTGTCCTCATGAATATCAAACCAAGATTTCATGAGCATTACTCTACCCTCTCTACACGCGTACCATCTCTTTTTTTTTTTTTTTTTTTTTTTTTTCCTACAAAATTGGGAGCCTTTTGATCTACATTATAATTGTCTTTCTCCTTCAAGTTACAATGTTATCATTAATTATATTTATAACCTTTACATTAAGAAAATCTATTCCTTAGAGATAAAGAAATTCTAAGTCAACTCTGTATTTCAAATCCCTCTTACATTGAGAGTATATTTCCTATTCCAATTAGATCTGCTAACACCTATATATTATGATTTCAGCATGTCATGTCTAACTACCATCATCCACTATCGTATAACAAAATTGAGATCGACCTTGATTTTTGCAACTTTAACCTTACATGGACTTGATGTTGTCTTAATCGGATTTCTTTATTTTTCAGTTGTTGCCTCCACAAAATTAAGATAGATCTTGATTAATTGATATTTTTCTTACGTCGAGTTTCATCCATAACCTCACGAGATTTAGAGAGCTTTCATATCAGGTTGTCAAGATAGGAAGTCTAAGAGGAAGGAAAGAGAGATGGTACGCGTGATTATTAAACAAATATAGAAGAAGAAACAAAAACACTTGGATATATGCGGCTTAACCAATTGGCATATGCTCAAAGTGAGAATTTTTGAAAGAGATTTGATTTTTCATGGAGTACAAGCAGAGGCAGATTCAAACACTCGAACCATGGGTCAAAGTTATTCGAAATCCAAATATATATATAAACTCCTCCATTTTTCAGCTGCTTCTCAAAACGAAGGGTGCTACGTAATATTTGCTCTAGACAACCAAACAGACACAGAATTTTAGAATAACCGTAACTTACTGTCACAATCAGAAGAATAAGTAACACGTCTGAAATTGAAACGATTTTATTTATATAAAAGTTAGCTCTATAAGAGGGCACACTGCTTTAATAGGAACATAAAAGAATCAAAAAAGAAAGATAGTGTCCAGACAAAAAAAATATATAAACTAATATACAAGGGTCCTCCATAAAATATTTCACTGTTTTTTGTTGCTCGGTCTGATTGATAAAGTATGGGTCCTCAATCAGAGCTGGTTCTCCTTCTTCGTCTTTTAAACCTGGGTTCAAAACTCAGGGAATTATACCCAGCAAGTAACACAGGAAAAATATATATATACTATCACAGTACTAGAGATAAAATATGCAAATAAATTGTGATAGTGCTAAACATGTCACGAAAATAATGAAAAATAGAATAAGCTAGACTGTGCATATCATTTACAAATGACATGTAAATATCTTATAAATATGTCATGTCTAGGTTAAGTTCTTGTTAATATTTGAAACAAAATAATGAATAAGATGGCACACAGTGTTCCGTATTGTACAAATACCCGTGCATACCCTGGACCCGGCCTCAAACCCATGGCACTGAGTCATAACACACCGCTAGGTGCTCAAGTTAAATCTCGTACTATGAAACAGTAACAGACATCACCCTCATAGTGACTCATGTATCAGACGGTGGCCTAGTACAATCCAGCGCTATTACAGTAAAAGTCCCCAGTACCTCAATCAAGTAATTGGTTAACAAGATCCTTTTACAATACAGTTCTTATCCATCATGTAATTTTCCCAATCCCTATGTCAATGATATACGATATACATGAATTAATGGAAATACGTGGATTGTCAAGTCAAACTGTGTACATGTCCTTATCACGAGAAACAAGAACTTAGGAATCAAAATTCAAAATCATATACACACATATCATGAAGATACTTTATTTCCATATGATCAAAATATATGAATTTTGTCATCATATTCCCATGAATAATCATGCTATCATGTATCTAATATATCAAATAATAGAGTTATTCATTGTTCATAATATTAATAAGTGCAGATGTCATAATTTATAACACAAGATTGTCCAGTATTATAGACATAATATCAATAGATGCGAAATGAATAAAAAATCATTCACCTACGGTATGTATAATAATTCAAATGACTAGATGTAAAATTAATAAATACGAAATGAATAAATAATGTAATACAATGTTGTCCTGTAACGCAAGATTTTACACATACGATCATGTATATGAATGAAGAATTATTAAATGCAATATTGTTAAATCCAAAAAATTAATATTATTAAATGAAGAATTATTAAATCCATAGAAATTAATAAATACAAAATGAATAAATAATGTAACACATGATTGTATGCAAAAAATGAAAGGATTACATGCAAAATTCTTTTTTATACCATGCATGGGTGCAGAACAGAAATACCATGCAAAAATGAAAAGATTGCATGCAAAATTGTTTTTTTCATTTATACCATGGGTGCAGAACTGTTGCATGCAAAGTTATTTTGCATGCAACCGAATTGTTTTTGCATAAGTAATATTTTTTTTTGTAAAATCAAAAATAAGCTAATATCATAATACTTATATATATCAAAATTGAGTCAATCTGGTTCAGTTCTCAATATCAATCAATGGTCTAAAATATGAACTAAGTATTTTTACAAAATAAATTACATATACAAATATAAATTAAATAAAGAAATGAGCAAAAAATAACAATATTACTTACCTCTGCTTAATCTCCATTTCTCGATTCGATTTATTTTTCTTTTCTTTTCTTTTTTTTTCCTCTGTTGTTTTGGTGAGAGTTTTGGTGAGAGAATGGTAAGAAGAGAGTGAGACGGAGAAATTGAGATGGGAGAATGTAAAGGAAGGGAAGGAATTTTATATCACCCAATAACTTAATCCTTAAGCACCCCTGTGGTTGGCTAACAAAGAGGACACCGCCTCATTTCTATTAAAAAGCCCATTGATTCCCTCTATCAGGAAAGTATAATTTTAATTAATTATTTTATTTATTTATTTAATAATTCAATAATTTTGGTTCCATATAACACTCCCCAAATGCTACCAATTTAATGCAGGCCGTAGTACTCGATGAGAGAAATGCTACAAAATTATCCGTTTGTCATTTCAATGTCCAGAATAAATGAATCAGAATTCTGAAATAATTAGAAAGATAATTTTAATATTAATAAATTAACAATTTTAGGAGTATTTTTCAGGTTCGCAAGGAGAATTTTCAAAAATTCTAAATATTATAAAACTATTAATCGTGAAAACCGAATATCATTTGGAGTTGCAAATTTAAAGTTACATCCACCGAAAATTATTTCGGTATCCAAAATTGACTTCAGTGGATTTGTTCGGCACAACTGAACTCAAATGAGCAATACATGTAGCTCAAACTTTGGGGTGTTACATCCTACCCACCTAACAAAAGAATTTTGTCTTCAAAATTCCAAATTAAAAGACATGTTGTATACACTGGCACCTGCTGATATAAAAATAAATTTAATTGACATACCTGATCATAAGAAAAGATATGGGTATTTTATCCTGATATCTTTCTCAAACTCCCAAGTTGAATATCTTGGTGATTGTGCATTTCATGAAATAAGAATCAACGGTATTACTTTGTTCTTTGGGACTTTCTCCCTGTAGATACAAAAAAAAAAAAAATGCTAAGTGGGCACACCCCCGCGGGTTGACACCCGCTGGAGCGATCCCGCGGGTAGCGATCCCGCAGGTGCTAACCCGCCGGTTGTTTTCCGTTCTTTTCTGATTGTTTATTTCCTATTTTATTTTGCTAATATTCCGTGATCCGGTTTTTCAGGAATAATTGAGCCGGATTTGGAGCTTCTTCGGTCTATAAAACACAGGAATTTAACCGGAGAGAGGACCTTTGGCTGGGGACTTTTGGATTGGGGGGGAAATTCTTTGGGGAAGAGTCCAATTTTCCAGAGTCCAAATATCAAGAGAGGAGTTCCTCAATTCAGAGAGATCGGATCGTCAACGGAGTACAGAAACAAAGCTCCACCGCTGCCAAACCCACAAAAATAAAGGGGAATCGAAATCAATCGATCCCCATTCTTGTAATCTCGATTTTCTATTTTGTAATTTTTCTTTTATTGCTGTAATTCAAAATTAAATTGGCATATAAAGGAAGATTCAATTTTTCGGGCATACAAGAATTGGCGACCACAGTGGGAGTTTGGGCGGCGCAATCCAATCTTTAAATTTTTTTTTTTTCGGAGCCTAGGCATCATCGCCGGGTAACGATAAATAAATGTGAGGCGTCATCGCCCACCAAAATTGACAAGACATCATCGTCTGTCAAAAAATAAAATAAAATAAAATTATGAGGCGTCATCACCCATAAAAAAAAATTATGAGGCGTCATCGCCCATAAAAAAAAAATTTTTGAGGCGTCATCGTCCATAAAAAAAAATGACAAGACGTCGTCGTCTGTCAAAAAAAAAAAAAAAATTTGAGGCGTTATCGCCAAAAAAAAAAAAAAAAATTGACACAACTGGATACAACTCCAGGATGCAACCCGCAGATGGAATCTTGGGACCCGCGTGGACGCAACCCGCATATGGAAGCGCGGGATGCAACCCGCAGATGGAATCTTGGGACCCGCGTGGACGCAACCCGCATATGGAAGCGCGGGATGCAACCCGCAGATGGAATCTTGGGACCCACATATGGAAGCCCGGGATGCAACCCGCAGATGGAATCTTGGGACCCACATATGGAAGCGCGGGACGCAACCCGCAGATGGAAGCGCGGGCGCGGGACGCAACCCACAGATGGATGGGACCCACCTGGGTCACCAGCACTTTTCTCCCTCTCTCCCGCACGAAAAAAATAAAAAAATAAAGAATAAAAATAATATTAATAAAAAGGCAAAAAATAAAAAAAAAAAGGAAAAAAAAAGAAAGAGTGTTATCGCCCACAAAAAATTGACAAAGTTAAAAAACAAAATAATAAATATTTAAAAAAAAAAGAGAAAAAAAAAACATGCAGTATGAGTGCTCTGTCCATGGGTTGTATCCCACGGATGCACCCGCGGATGCAAAAAAAAAAAATTAATTAAAATAAAAAAAAATATTAAAATATAAACAAAATAAATAAATAAATAAAAATAAACAAAAAATAATAATAAATAAAAATATATTTGCAAGGCCTCATCGCTTACCAAAATAAATAAATAAATAAATAATAAAAAAATAAAATGCTAGGCGTCATCGTTTATAAAAAAAAAGGACATCATTGCAAACAAAAAAAAGAGAGAGAGATAAAGAAATAAAAATGTATATATAAAATAAAATAAAAAAAAAATGATGAATCGCCCAACGCCGCTAAGGCTACGGGAAGAGAATAAATTTCTCGCCAACCCCACCATGTTAGGGGTAAAAAGCATGAACCGCCCGATGCCGGCAAGGTTACGGGAAGAGAATAAATTTCTCACCAACCCCATCATACGAGAGTAAAAAGTATGAATCGCCCAACGCCGCTAAGGCTACGGGAAGAGAATAAATTTCTCGCCAACCCCACCATACTGGGGGTAAAAAGTATGAATTGCCCAACGCCGCTAAGGCTACGGGAAGAGAATAAATTTCTCGCCAACCCCACCATACTGGGGGTAAAAAAGTATGAATTGCCCAACACCGCTAAGGCTACGGGAAGAGAATAAATTTCTCGCCAACCCCACCATACTGGGGGTAAAAAGTATGAATTGCCCAACGCCGACAAAGCTACGGTGAGAGAATAAATTTCTCGTAAACCCCATCATACGGGGGTAAAAAGTATGAATTGCCCAACGCCGACAAGGCTACGGGGAGAAAATAAATTTCTTGCCAATCCCACCATACTGGGGGTAAAAAGTATGAATTGCCCAACGCCGACAAAGCTACGGGAAGGGAATAAATTTCTTGCCAACCCCACTATACTGGGGGTAAAAAGTATGAATCACCCAATGCCATTAAGCTACGGGAAGAGAATAGATTTCTCGCCAACCCATTCATACTAGGGGTAAAAGTATGAATTGTCCAACGCCGCTAAGGCAAAGGGAAGAGGAAAAGTTTGGTATTTAAACCCAAACGAAACCCTCGACAACTCACTATACTTAGGATAATAGCATGGCTAGCCCAACTCAAACGGTAGTTGGTAAAGGCAAAATCAAACCCGTTGATAGTTGGGGGTTTGCTAAAAATCCCACGACAAATCTATCACAACAGTATTCTTATCTGAATATAAGAATAAATCATTGCCCTAAGCTGCTAAGGCAAAGAGAAGAGGAAAAGTTTGGCATTTAAGCCCAAACGAAATTCTCGACAACTCACCATGCTGAAGGGAATAACATGGCTAGCCCGACTCAAACGGTAGTTGGTAAAGGCTAATCAAATCCGTTGATAGTTGGGGGTTTGCTAAAAATTCTGATCAGATAAATCTCCTGTCACGTTAAGATTTCACCTCTGACAGCAAAACTTTTCTTGTCATTTTGCTCCAGCAGAGCAAGCGACACTCCAAAATATTAGTCAAGTTAAAATCATACCTCTGACATCATAATTCAAAATCAAATGAGATAAGATCCGATTAAATCCCTTGTCACGTTAAAAAAAATCACTTCTGACAGAAAAGAAAATTCACACTTCATCTAGTCAAACATTACAACCTCTGATGAAAGTGCTTTTGATATCGTTAAGTTAAAAATCATCTCTGACGAAAATCATCTCTCTATCAAGTTAACAGTTACCTCTGATAGTCCGATTCCAAAGCTAAATACGTTAACCGTCACCTCTATTTAGTCAGCTTGTCCCTATCATGACCAGATCCTCTGAATAGGTTAAACTCCAAGACACATTTAATGTCACCTCTGTCTTTTCCTGATTCGTCATACTAGATGTCACTGAACGGTGAGGATTAAAATAAGCACGATAATATTATACCTCTGCTTGACCTAAAATAAGCACGTTAACATTATACCTCTGCTTGTCCTCTAATGAGTACGTTAAAATCATACCTCTGCTTGTTATTGAATAAATGAATATATTAACAGTTATCTCTATCGACCAAATCTTTTAAAAAGTCTATAACCAAAATTAAAGAATCCAAAGTATTTCGAAATTCAGTACGGTTCAATACAGAACTTCGAAAACTTTGGAGGGGGTTATGTAGATACAAAAAAAAAAGCTAAGTGGGCACACCCGCGGGAGCGATCCCGTGGGTTGCCACCCGCGGGAGCGATCCCGCAGGTGCTAACCCGCGGGTTGTTTTCCGTTCTTTTCCGATTATTTATTTCCTATTTTATTTCGCTAATATTCCGTGATCCGGTTTTTCAGGAATAATCGAATCGGATTTGGAGCTTCTTCGGTCTATAAAACACAGAAATTTAACCGGAGAGAGGACTTTTGACTGGGGACTTTTGGATTGGGGGGGAGATTCTTTAGGGAAGAGTCCAATTTTCCAGAGTCCAAATATCCAGAGAGGAGTTCCTCAATTCAGAGAGATCGGATCGTCAACGGAGTACAGAAACAAAGCTCCACCGCTGCCAGACCCACAAAAATAAAGGGGAATCGAAATCAATCGATCCCCATTCTTGTAATCTCGATTTTCTATTTTGTAATTTTTCTTTTATTGCTGTAATTCAAAATTAAATTGGCATATAAAGGAAGATTCAATTTTTCGGGCATACACTCCCGTCGGCTGATAATTGCTACGAACTGCTTCTCATACTTTAACTCTGATTTCAAATTCACCTTGGACATATCTACTACTTTGTATTCTTCACCCAAACATTTTCTCAACTGTGATACATGGATCATATCATGAACAATTTTCATTTCTGATAGTAATGATAATCTATACGTAAGATTTCCATTCCTCTCCGTAATCTCAAATGGCTCGATGTATCTTGAACTGAGCTTCCTTTCTTACCGAATCTGATCACATCATTCATTAGGGATATCTTAATAAATACTTTATCTCTTACTTCAAAGCCCAATAGTTTTCTACGTTGATCTGTCAATTTCTTTTGTCTGTATTGGGCCACCTTCATATGTTCTCTTATAACATATACTTATTTTGTTACTTGAGTAATCAATTATGGCCTCAAAATACTTCGTTCTTTAAGCTCATCCAAACACAATGGAGATCTACATTTTCATCAATACAAGACTTCAAATGGTGCCATTTTGATACTCTTCTGATAACTATTATTATAAAAAAATTCCACCATATACAAATAGTCCTCCCAAAATCTATTAAAATCCAACACACATGCCCTAAGCATATCTTTAAATATTTGGATAGTCCATTATGATTGATTGTCTGTTTGTGGATGGTAAGCTAAAAATAGATCCAAATGTATTCCTAAACTATCCATTAATTTCTCTTAATAATGCGATCTAAATCTTATATCTCTATCTGATACAATTCTAACTGGAACTCCATATAATCTCACCACCTCCTGCATGAATCTTCTGTCTAATATTTCTATTCACTGACCAATTGTAAATGGAATGAAATAAGCCGACTTGGTCAGCCGGTCCATAACTACCCAAATAGCTTTATTGCCTTTGGTGTCTCTAGGTAAGCCTGTAATAAAATCCATCAATATTTATTCTCTTTTCCACTCCGGTATTGCTAGTGGTTGGAACAATCCATCCATTCTCTGATGTTCAGCCTTCACTTGCTGGCAAGTGGAATGTCTAGATATATATCTGACAATCTCTTTTTTCATGCCTGACCACTAGAAATACTTTTTCATATCCTTATACATCTTATTCTTTCCGGGATGAATGGAATATGTTAATTTATGAACTTCTTCCAAAACTCTATCTCTTACTTCCCCTTTAGGCACCCATAATCTTTCCTTAAACCTAATAGTCCCGTCAGAGACATGATCTTCATTTCTGGTCTCTTGCCTACTTCCATTTTGTTCTTTAAATTCTGAAAATTTTCATCTCCAACTTAAATTTGCTTAATCTGTGTTGGCAGTGAAAATTTCTAAGTAAATAGAATTTTCCACAACAGAACACGGAGCTAATTTTATAGCTCCGCGTTTGGCTATTTTAGCCTCGCGTTTGAACAAAACGCGGAGATATTCAATAGCTCCGCGTTCTAGTTCTTTAGCTCCGCATTTTGATGAGATTATCTCCGCGTGAGCAGATAATCAGAATCTCAAATTGATTGAGATTATGATTTGGGATTATCCAATACCCAAATTGAGTCCAATCAGAATTCCAAATCAAGATATTTAAATCAATATTAAATATTTGATTAGAATCCTTGATGAATACAAAAACCTTCTTTTCCTATTCCTATAGAAATCTTTATTCATATTCCTATGGAAACTCTCATAACCACTAAAATCTATAAATACCCTCTTTGAGGAGATTTTAGAGAAGATCAATCAAGAATAGATCAATCAAGAAAAGATCAATCAAGAGAAGATCAATCAATAATAGATGAATCTTTAATAGATCATCAGATCTTCAATCTTTTTGAGATCATTGGCCTTCTTTTCGGCAATTGAGATCTGTTTCTAAAATCTTGGAGAATTCGAGTTACGCACAGAGCCTTGAATTCGTGAAGACCATAAGAGATCGTCTACAGTCAGCCATCATCTTCAGGAGAGAAGAGTTCGACGTCTGATCGTCCAAAGGAACTACTATAGATCTCATCGCCACACAGATCTCACGTATATTGTAAAAGAGAGCGATACAACTATAAATCCTCTCGTTTGTTCTTTTCTTATTCTCTTTCATTGTAATTCAAGTTTATTCAATAGAAGGAAAGGCGAATAATCCAAATTCAGCCGCTAACAATCTGCTCTATTAATAGTGATTGTAACTGTATCTCCATAAGTTATAATGTCACTCCTGGTAAAATTATCTCCAATTACATTCTTTGCATATCCATTAAAAGTTGTTTTTGCTGAGTTAATCTCTCCACTGCAGGCCTCCTATTCAGTGTGTCTGGCACTATATTAATCCTCCTTGGGTGATATTTAATTTCTAAGTCATAATCTGTTACTAATTTCAACTATCGTCTTTATCTCATATTCAGTTCTTTTTTAGTAAAAATATACTTCAAACTTTTATGATCAGTGTATACCTCTACCTTCTGTCCCAACAAGTAATGTCTCCAAATCTTCAAGGTATGAATCGTACCGCTTACTTCAAGTCATGAGTCGAATAATTTCTCTTATGAGGTCTCAATTGTCTTGATGCAAACTCAATTACTCTTCCATTCTGTGTCAACATGCATCCCAATCTCTATTTTGAAATATCACTATAAACCTTCATTCCTCCAGAATATTCTAGAATTGCCAATACTGGTGTTGTTGTTAGTCTCCATTTTAATTTTTCAAATGCCTTATTACATTTCTCTGTCCAGACATATTCCACTCCTTTCCTAGTCAACTTAGTCAGAGAAGATGCGATTTTTACAAAGTCATGTACAAACTACCTATAATACCCAGCCATCCCTAGAAAATTCCGAATCTCCGACACTGATTTTGGTACAGGCCAATCCATTATAACTTCTATCTTCTTAGGGTCAGCGGATACACCATCTCTAGAAACTATGTGACTCAAGAAAGCAAGCTTATCCAATCAAAACTTACATTTACTCAGTTTTTTATATAACACTTGCCCTTTCAGAGTCTGCAAAATTGTGCTCAAATGTTTAGTATGTTCTTCTCTATCTTTGGAGTAGATTAATATATCATCAATAAACACCACTACAAATTTATCTAGATACTGAGAAAAATTATTATTAATTAAATTCATAAACACTACTAGAACATTAGTCACTCTAAATTGTATCACCAAATATTCATAATGACCTTGTCTAATTCTAAATGCATGTTTTGAAATATCTTCCACTTGGACTCTTACTTGATGGAATTCAGAACGAAAATCTATCTTCGAGAATACTCTTACTCCTCCCAATTGATCAAATAGATTAGTTATCCTCAGTAATGGATATTTATTTCTTATTGTGACTGCATTCAAACTCCTATAGTCCACACACAATTTTTGACTCTCATTGTTCTTTCTTGCTAATAATACTGGAGCTCTCCAAAATGAAACACTAGGTCTCACAAAATTTAACTTCAACAGTTCATCTACTTGTCTCTTAACTTCTTCAAGTTCTACAACTCCCATTCGATAAAGTGGGCTGCAAACTAGTTCAACCTAAGAAATAATATCAATAGTAAATTCTACTGTCCTTACTAGCGGTAGTTATCATATTTTGCATTTTTTCTCTGATATTTTATCTATTTTTGTATATAAATAATTGCTACTCAGGTATATTTAGTGTGTTTTTGTAGGTAATAAAGGATTTGCATAGAAGAGAAGAAGATAAAGTAAATTTATCAAGAATATGAGAAAAAAAAAAGTCAATTTTGATGAGGACAAAAACTCAAGTGCATAAGCACCAGATTCAATAGTATTTTTGGCAAAGATAAAACTTAAATTGGAAACTTTTATGTAGGAGAAGTTTGTTGATCACGGAGTTATCTTTGAAACGAGCCTAAGAACAGCTCAATCCGAGTTCGAATGCAAACGTTCCATTTTACTAAAGCGTTGCAGAATGAAAATGCTGATCCAGCGGGCTACAGATGTATTGAACTTAATTTCGAATTTTGGACCAAAAAATTAATATTTTAAGTTATTTAATCTCAACCATTGGTTTCTAATACCTATGGATTAGATTAAAATTATATATCTTGAAATTAGTTTGTGTTGGATGAGAATTATATCTTTTGTATTGAATTTGAGTAGGAGCAGGATTGTGTTTGGGTTATAAGTACCCCATGAATCTTTGTAATTAGAAAGAGTTTTTTAGATATAATTTTAGATGTACTTTTAATTAATAAATATTCGGGTTTTGCCGAAGGGATGACGGCCGCCATACCGAGCTCCAAAAGTAATTCCATTGTTTTTCTTTACTTTTTAGATAGATTTACTCACTTTATAGTATAGATGTTTAATTGCTTTTAAGGAAAAATAGGATTTTTAATTGCTTTCATAAATAAAAATATGATCTTGTTAATTAGGATTATGAGTAGCTAAATTAGTTTAATCTTAGGATGCAGATGAAACTATAGATCAACCTTATATTATTATATTTGTGTTCTCTCTAAAATAAAAGTTAAAATAAGATAGGATTTTTTTAATGAAACAATAAACATACAAGAACTCGTAGATTAGAACTTTGATAGGTTATGCTTAATTTAAGTATTTTGATAGCCTATACATTGGGTTTGGAGTTATTATTTTTAATCTAATGATTTAGTTTATTTATATTCAAAAGTAATTTCTTTAATGAATTATACTTGCACGCCACTTGATAGTCCATGCTTAGGATACTTTAAGTAGAAATTAAACTAAAAGATCATATTGTTATGGAAGAAAAAAAAAATAGATAATATTTGGTTTTCAACTAGTAGATTTCATATCCTAGGCTAAATAGAATAACTTGTCATCAATTTAGAATGTTTAGTTAGCTCGTTAGAATAATAGGATTAGCAAGATAACAAAACACTTTAGATCCCAATGGGAATGACATGTAAAGCGCTACAACCGATATTGTATGCTTGCAGTAGATTTAACATATCAAGTTTTTTATTTTTGGTGCCGTTGCCGGGGATCGACATTGTTTTCTTTTTTTCTAATATTTTATGGGTTAACAGTGTGTGTTGAGTATGCAGAGATCTGAAACATTAAATACAAGAAGCTTAAAGGGATCAGAGAAATATATGTTAATCACTGTAAAAAAACAGGGAGTCAAAATTCCTGATTTTGCCGCTATTTAGCAGCAAAAATTTCACGTGTCAGCCCTATTTTTTTTCTTGTTTTGTGTTCTTGTTCTCTAGTTCTAAAAAAATCAAAAACAATTCTCGACTTTTTCTTTTTCTTTTATCTATCTCTTTCCCTCTCCACCTTTTTAAAAAAAAAATCCAAAAAAATGTTTCAAAATCAATTTTGTGTATTTGAATGTCATTATTGTCGTGATCCATTTCATAATTATCATTAGCGTCCATGGATAGGAAATTCATTAGGACTAAATCATGATCAAATTTTCACATATCATGAACCTACGAGCCCTTCCTATATACAAAATTACAATTGTGAATGAATGAATTATTTTAATTTTGCATATAATCAAGAGCGTCCTCCATCTAATCCTTATTTTTTTATAGATTATTCATTTTCATGTCTAAATTCAATCATAAACAAGATATTCAATTGAACATATTAGATGAAAGATTAAAAAGATTAGAAGCGAAGTATGCATGTCATGAGAATTTAACTACAACCACTTTATATCTGTCATCAAATATGTACACAGATTTATCATATCTATCTTCAAATTTTACTCATGACCTCGAGATGAAATCATTCAAAAATAACAAGGAATCTTATAATTATGAAACTGAGGAGCGAGCACGTACAATAGAGGAAGGTATAGAAACTTTGTTAAAATTATCCTCTCAAACTACATCTTATATGGAAGATTTTCTCAAAATGATTTCTTATATTAAACTTTTTAAAAATCAACCATCTAATTATTTGAACATATCTAATTCCAACAAGCAACCGCTTCAGTCATCTTTTGAACTTGATATTCAAAATGAGTTAAATAATTTTGTGTATAATCAATCTATACTTCAACACTGTGATCAACCTATTTTAGACCATTGTAAAAATAATTATGAAGAAACTGGTGATAAAAAGAAATTTTTTTTGGTGATTTGCCTCATGATGAGCTTACCAGTGACATATTATCATTTAATTCTTTTGATAAAAATTGTGAAGAAATTTATGAAGAAGAACTTTTATCTCTTCATAGTAACTTGACTAATGATAAGTTCGCTAGTATGGCATTTTCTTTTGAGAATTTTAATGACAGTTTTGAAAAAAATTAGCATAATGAGCCCAGAATACTAAAAGACTGGAAAGAACCATAGAAAGAAGAGCTCATGATACCTGATGATTTGAAAGAGTCATCTAAAATTGAGCTCATAATTCAACAACACCAAAATAAGTATGTTATTTCATATATTGATAAAACCAAAAAAACTTATTACCATGAAAGATGATTGTAGGTTGAATATGGACGATAAAAGTACAATTTCCAACTCTAAAATTTTACCATAGAATAAAAGAAAGAAGGGCAGGAATAAATTGAGAAAAACTAGAAACACGTTGGAGAGATTAAATACAAAATTAATAAAAAAGACTAAATTCATCCATATCAAAATATAAAAGGACATACTATAAGAGTAGGAAGCGATCAAGAGGTCGTAACCGGTCTGAATTTTCTAGTAACTGTAAAATATTTATATAATAGTTTTCTTATTTATTCACCATCCTTGATTTGTGTATGAGGGCATACATGAGTTTAGATATGAGGGAGTGGGTTAGGAGATTTTTATGTTTTTCTAGGATTTTTAGTTTTTTTCTACGATTTTTTTTGTAGGTTTCTTTATTTTACACTTTGGATAGTTTTTCTAGGGTAGCTAAAAAAAATTTGAAAAAAATTAAAAGAATTTGAAAAAAATCTAAAAAAAGTAAAAAAAAATACAAAAATAATTTATTTAATAAATCAATCTAATTACAAATAAAAGAATAAATTTAGATTTAAAATTTGATAAAAGAATAGATTGGATGATACACTAAAAATTTTATAAAAAAGATTAAAATCCAAAAAATAATACAGCTAATAGTAATTTTGAGGTAAGTATACATCTATTTTTTACTTTACAATAGTTTATTAGATTAAAGAAAAAAATGATAACGATTGAGTAGTCTTCTCTTCCTAAAAAGGAAGGTGAGTCTGGTATTTAAGGCAATAGAGTTAGAAATGAAAAAATTAAAAAAAGAGAGTGAGCCTAATATTAAGGCAATAGGCTCAAAAATGAAAAAAAAAATAGTATGAACTGACTAATCTGGTACTTTGTGCCTAAGCAAATGTGAATATTCGCATAAAAAGTAAAATATTAGCAAAAAAAGAGATTTTTTTTTTGTTTAGAGAGAGGAGATGAATCATGAGTTAGAGTTGGAGTCTAAGGCCAAAGTAAAATATCACACGTGCACGTAGATATATAGAAACTAATAAATTATTTATTAATGGGTATTGAAAGATAGGATTGGAATTTTTTATTAAAATGATATGTATTTGATATGATAATTGAATTGAAAACTGATAATCTAAATGCATTTTTGAATTGGTATATTAGTGAGATTAATTGAAGAAAATAAAAAAAATAAATTTCTATCTTTTGTATAAATTTTTTTATTTTTCTTGATTTTTTGTTATCCTTATTTTTCTTTTATTTATTCCTTAATCTATTTTCTTCATGAATTTTGTGGGTATATTCACTGCAAATCCTCACGAGACACCACTCATCCACTAGGCTAATATAGGGGTTTAACGGCTTATTGCACATGCTAAGTGCAATTGCAATTCTTGCGAAAGTGAGTTAGGATTTTTCTTTTTCTTTTTAGGTCTAAGTTTTGCTCGAAAACTAGCAAAAGATAGGTGCGGGGGTGTGATTAATATCATATTTTATATTTTTCCTTCTAATATTTTATATATTTTTGTAAATAAATAATTACTACTCGAGTAAATTTAGTATGTTTTTATAGGTAACAAAGGATTTGTAAGGAAGAGAAGAAGATAAAGCAAATTAGTCAAGAATACGAGTAAAGAAAATTAATTTTGATAAAGACAGAAACTCAAGTGCAGCAGCAGCAGATTCAATAGTATTTTTTGCCAAGATAAAGTTTAAATTGGAAAATTTATGTAGGAGAAAGTTGTTGATCTCAGAATTATCTTTGAAGTGAGCCTAAGAACAGCTCAATCCGAATTCAGATGCTAAAGTTAGTGTCATTTTACTGAAGTGCTGCAGAATGAAAAATCCGATCCAGCAAGTTATGAGTGTGCTGAACTTAATTTCGGATTTTGGACCCAAAAATTAGTATTTTATGTCATCTAATCTCAATCATTGGTTTATAATACCTATAGATTGGATTAAAATTATATAGCTTGAGATTAGTTTGTGTTGGATGAGGATTATATCTTTTGTATTGAATAGTAGGAGCAGGATTGTGTTTGGATTATAAATACCCCATGAATTCTTATAATTAGAGAGCTCTTTTTAGATATAATTTTAGATGTACTTTTAATTAATAAATATTAGAGCTTTGTTAAAGGGGTGACGGCCACCATACCGAGCTCCAAAGATAATTTCATTACTTTTCTTTGCATTTTAGATAGATTTACACGCTTTCTAGTGTAGATTTTTAATTGCTTTTTAGGAAAAATAGGATTTTATGTAATTATTTTTATAAATAAAAATAGGATCTTATTAATTAGGAGTATGAGTAGCTAAATTAGTTTAGTCTTAGGATGTAGATGAAACGAGGGATCAATATTATATTATTATATTTATGTTCTCTCAAAAATAAAAATAAAAATAATAGGATTTTTCTCTGAAACAATAAAAATATAAGAACTCGTAGATTAGAACTTTGATAAGTTATGCTTAATTTAAATATTTTGATAGCCTATAATTAGTTAGTGTTTGAAGTTGTTGGTTTTTATTCATTTTGTTGAATTAATCTAATGATTTAGTTTATTTATATTCAAAAGTAATTTCTTTGATGGATTATACTTGCACGCCAATTGATAGTCCATGCTTATGATGCTTTAAGTAGGAATTAAACTAAAATAACAGATTTTTATGAAAGAAAGAAAATAAATAGTTAATATTTAGTTGTCAACTAGCGGATTTTAATATCCTAAGTTAATTAGAATAACTTGACATCAATTTAGAACGCTTAGTTAGCTCATTAGAATAATAGGATTAGCAAAATAGCAAAACACGTTAGATCCCTATGGGAACGAACTGTAAAGTGCTACAACTGACACTGTACGCTTGAAGTAGATTTAACACATCAGTAGTCCAAGTATCTCTTCATGAAATATATCTAAGAATTCAGATACTTCTGTAATTATTTTTTCTCCTACTTTCATAACCTCCAAAACTCCTCCCTTTGGGGACACCTTGGATTCAGTTGATTCAAGAGATTGATTTTCCCCAACAAATTCAAACTAGGAACAACCAGATATCTGAAATATTACCCTTCCTCTTCTATAATCTATCACCACATGAAAAAGGTATTCAACAAATTCATGCCTAAGATAATATCATATTCTCCCCTATTGATAACTAGCAAGTTGGTATAAAATTCTCTTTTATTAATCACTAAGGGACATACTTTACACTCATTATTTATGATACTACCATTTCCAGTCTTAATGTCCCACCCTGCAGGTAAGATAGAAAAATCAATGGAATTGCAAAAAAAACAAATATGATGGAGATAAAACAATGTGAAGTTGCAGAATTGAATAAAACAGTTGCTGGTGTATTGCCAACTAAAATCGTACCTGCTATGACTCCTCCAGTGATCTGAACCTCTTCAACATTCATCAGTCTAATATGTCACTGTTTCCGTTCTGCTCTCCTTGAGCTCTAGCATAAGCTTGTTGTTCGGTCTCCAAAGACCTTCTTTGATCTGATCCTGAAACTGCCTAGCTTGGTGTTGCTTTTGGCTTGGCTGTTGGCTGGAATGGAACCTTGGATACTGCTGGTTGTTGAATATTTTGACAATCACTTATTCGATGACTAGATGATCCACATGCTAGACACAACCCTTAGACTCTTCTATACTCTTTCATGGTATGTCCTGGTTTTTGGTAGAATTTACAAATTATCGAACTTCGATTTGGTATCATTTGCTTCTTTGCTGGTGGACCATCAAACCTCTTAGCCGATGAGCTTTCTCTTTGTTCAAATGACCTTTTAAATGCCATGGATTTGCTTTCCTTGAACACTTGTTCTAAACGACGTGCCGCTTCAAATATTTCTGAGTAAGTCTTATAGTTATGTCCTGCTATATATTCTTTCAGATAAGGCCTCAATCCTTGCTAAAACAAGTGCACATTTTCCTCCTCATCAGCTACCAGGGTTGGAGCGAAATGACTGAGCCTCACAAATTCTGCAGAATAGGCATCTACTGTCCGATCTCCTTATTGCAGTACCAAAAATTTCTTCCTCATTTCTTATCTTGCTGATGTATGGAACAATCTAGCGAGAAATGCCTCTACAAAATTCTCCCAGGTTAGGGGTTCCTGATAGTTTATTTCTTCGGCAAGCCTCCACGTTCTAGCTATATCAGTCAACTGAATACATACGACCTCTACTCGATTTTCTTTTAGAATTCTTGCTGCACTTAGAAAATTCTCCATATCTACAACCCATTGTTCAGCCTTCAGTGGTCCTTCTATCCCAAAAAATACTGATGGCTGCAGTTTTCAAAAATCTGACATCATTCTGGTTATTTCTAGTTCCTTTGACTGCAACATTCTTTCTAATACCATTATCGTAGTCTCTTGCGTCTGTGCTACCCTTTGCACTAGGCTTCTAAGATCAGAGGTCTCATCTATCAGACTTGCACTCGTATTCGCAAAAAATTGGATTGACATTATTCTGCAACGGACAAGATATGAATCAATAAAAGAAATTCAAGATAGATATTTCAAACAAATAGGAAACAATAGGACAGGCACGATACAAAATCAAATAGATATCAAAGAATAAGGAATAATTATCAAGAATGAGTCACAGACATGTTCTTATGTAGCAGTAATTATATGGTCTTCCACCTAAACCTAGGCTCTGATACCAACCTATAACGCCCCCATATTTTAGCTGCTTTCCAAAATAAAAAACGCTACTTAATATTTGTATTAGACAACCCAACAGTCACAAAATTTTGAAATAACCGTAACTACTGTCACAATTAGATAAATAAATAACACATCTAAAACTAAAAAAAAAATCATTTATATAAAGAGTTAGCTATATAAAATGGCACCCTACTCTAATAGGAATACAAAAGAATCAAAAAAGAAAGACAGTGTCCAAACAAAAGATATATAAACAAATATACAAGGGTCCTCCAGAAAATACTTTATTGTTTACTGTCGCTCAGTCCAATCGATAAAGTACGGGTCCTCAATCGGAGCTGGTTCCCCTTCTTCATCTTCTAAATCTGAGTTCCCAGCAAGTAACATAGGAAAAATATATATGTACTATCACAGTACTAGAGATAAAATATGCAAATAAATTGTGACAGTGCTAAATATGTCACGTAAATAATGAAAAATAGAATAAGTTAGACTGTGCATGTCATTTGCAAATAGTAGATAAATATCTTGTAAATATGTCATGTCCAGATCAAATTCTTGTTAGCATTTGAAACTAAATAATGAATAAAATAGCACGCAATCTTCCGTATTGTACAAGTGCACATGCATACTTGTGACTAAGCCAAACCCATGACACTGAATCATGACACATCGCTGGGTGTTCAAGTCAAATCTCGTACTGTGAAACAGTAATAGACATCACCCTCATGATGAATCATATATCAAACGGTAGTCCAGTACCATTCAGTGCGGCTGTAGTAAAAGTACTCAACATCTCAATTAAGTAGTTCGCCAACAAGATTCTTGTACAAATATAGTTCTTGTCTATCATGCAGTTTTCCCAATCCTCATGTTAATGATATACGATATACATGAATTAATGAAAATACGTGGTTTATTAAGTCAAACCGTATACATGTTCTTATCACGAGAAACAAGAATTTAGGAATTAAGATTCAAGATCATGTACATACGTATCATGATGATACTTTATTTTCATATGATCAAGATATATGAATTTTGTCATCATATTTCCATGAATGATCATGTCATCGTGTATTTAGTATATCAAATAATAGAATTATTCATTATTCATAATATTAATAAATGCAGATGTCATAATTTATAACGCAAGATTGTCCAATATTATAGACATAATATCAATAGATGTGAAATGAATAAAAAATTATTCACCTACGGTATGTATAATAATTCAAATGATAGATGTAATATTTATAAATACAAAATGAATAAATAATGAAATACAAGGTTGTCCTGTAACACAAGATTTTACACATATGATCATGTAGATAAATGAAGAATTATTAAATGCAATATTGTTAAATCCAAAGAATTAATATTATTAAATGAAGAATTATTAAATCCAAAGGAATTAATAAATACAAAATGAATAAATAATGTAATACATGATTGTCCTGTAACCAATCCCGGAGTTCATAATATATTATGTACATGACTTATAAACATCATAGCATAATTTATTTTATTTATAATTCATCAATATAATAATATTCTTATACAAAATGAAAGGGTTATTGCTTCAGGGAAATATTCCCATGCAAAAATGAAGGACTTTCATTTATACATGGGTGCAGAACTGTTTATACCATGCAAAAATGAAAGGATTGCATGCAAAAGTCTTTTTTTTTTTCATTCATACCATGCATGGGTGCAAAACTTTTTATACCAGGCAAAAATGAAAGGATTGCATGCAAAATTCTTTTTTTCATTTATACCATGTATGGGTGCAGAACTGTTGAATGCAAAGTTGTTTTTGCATGTAATTGTCTGCATAAGTAATTTTTTTTAAATAAAAAATAAGCAAATATCATAATATTTATAAATATCAAAATTGACCCAATCTGGTTTAGTTCTCAATATCAATCAATGGTCCAAAATATGAACTAAGTATTTTTGCAAAATAAATTACGTATACAAATATAAATTAAATAAAGAAATGAGCTAAAAATAACATTATTACTTGCCTCTTCTCGATTTCGATTCCTCGATTCGATTTATTTTTCTTTTCTTTTTTTTCTCTGTTATTTTCAGTGTCCAAAATAGACTTCGGTGGACTTATTCGGTACAACTGAACTCAAAAGAGCAATATATGTAGCAAGAATCTTGGAATGTTACAATATATATATATATATATATATATATATATATATATATATATATATATATATATATATATATATATATATATATATATATATATATATATATACATACATATACATATATATACATACATATACATATATATATATATATACATACATACATATACATATATATATATATATATACATACATATACATATATATATATATATATATATATATATATATATATATATATATATATATATATATATATATATATATATATATATATGAATAAAGAAAGAGAGAAAATATATACATATATATATATATGAATAAAGAAAGAGAGAAATAGGAAACGGGAAATTCACCGACGGTGAAGGGAGTTCCTTCACTGCCGCTTAGATGACCAAATAAAATTATTACACGTGGCGTTACTCAAAAAGTGGTTAAGCGAGTTCTTTTATTTGTTATCTTGAGTGGCGCCACGTGTAATAATTTTAGTGGACCACCTAAGCAGCGGTGAACGAATGCCCTTAACCATCGATGAATTTCCCATTTTCTCATATATACATGTGGCACCACTCAAAATGCAGTTAAGAGAGTTCTTTTATTTGTTATTTTAAGTGGCGTCATGTTTAATAATTATATTGGGTCAACTAAGTAGTAGTGAAGGAATTCTCTGTACCGCCGATGAATTTTTCATTTTCTCTCTCTATATATACACACACATTTCCACTATCTCACTAATCTTTCTTAAAAAATTATGTAGGTGAGTACGTGATTCCACCCCCAACCCCCCAACCCTATAAATCCGGCTTAATGTATGCGAGTCCACCTGGTGTATGTCGGTTTACCTTTTATTCGTTGCCATCCTACTTGAGACACATGATTTTATTTGGTTTAGGGTTAGTCCTACCTATCGGGCCGTGCCCGGTACAGCACATCCCTCCTTTGGGACGTGTCGTGTCGCCGGCACGGCACGACCACCCGGACCTAGGCCCGGGCTCGGCCCGCCGGCACAGCACGGCGGGCCCGTGCCGTGCCCGGGCCGAGCCAGCCCATGAGTTTTAAAAATCAAAAAAAAATTAAGGAGGAAATATAGCTTCATTTAACTAGATTTAATAAGAAGTAATAACAATAAAAACAAATATTATATTATATTTAATCTCATTACATTTATATAATTGCTCTATAAATCTCTTTAAAAGTTATACAAAGCCCGAAAAGAGGGGAGAGGACTCTAACCGTCACCTTCAATTTGTTCATAATATATTTTCTAAGAGATTTATGAGTTAAAAATTATAAAAAAAAAATTGAAAATATATGAAAATTCTTACAAATTTAAATACTTTTAATCATACTTCATTTTCTTCCGGTAAGCCTAAGATCTCTAGTACAACTTCATTAGTCAAGTCTTATTCCCTATTTTCTGCGTCGTACCAATCCTTCAAGCAGACACACATCTCCAATGTGTCCGACGCCGTTGAAGTTCTCAAATCCGTGAGCACTCTACCACCTGCGCTAAAAACAGACTCCGATACTACAGTAGACACTGGAGGAGTTAATAGATCACGGGTCATGTTGGAAAGCACGGGATATGTTTTTCCTGTGATTTCCACCATGCCAAAACATCAAAGGATTCATAATTTTCAGGGGATACGTTATCTTCATAGTTAGCTCTCTCTAAATAATAATGTAATTCATTAAAATATGTACTACTTTGTCTTGCCTTTTTCTGTGAAATACAGATGATATTATTGGATTACAAATTTTCCTAGTAGATAGTTCTTTTGTAGTTTGTGTTGGCACACCATACATATCTTCATATATTTTATACATAATATCTAAACATGTTTTAATATCACTAACCAAATCGCTCACATTATTGTCATAAGACATATTTGTATAAAATAAATCTATTAATATTTTAAGTCCATCTAACTTGCAACGGGTATCCACAACAGTTGTAAAAAATAATAAGTATGGAAAATCTTTAAAATATTTATTAAATTTAATTTTCATAGGTTCAACAATACTTTCAAGTATAGGGTGATTTCTATATTCATTAAAAACCGAACTAATTTCAGTTAGATAATATAATGCAATGTGTGTAGTTGGGTAATAGGTTCCTGACAGTGCTCTAGTTGTATTTTCAAATTTGCCTAAAAACTTAGAAATGTAATGCAACTGGTGCCATTCATTATTATCTAAACTATACATTGGTGACTCAATTTCATTAAAAGTACTTATTACATTTTTATACTGAATAGCTATGTTTAACATTTTATATGTAGAATTCCATCTTGTTCTAACATCTATAGGTACAATTCTAGGTGATATTTTCAGATTTTTACATATTTGTTTAAATGCTTGTCTTCTTAGCCCACTATCTTTAATAAAAAGTAATGTATACCTAAGTTTCATTAGTGAATCATTTACTATTTTTAATCCATCTTGAATGCATAAGTTTAGTATGTGGCAAATACACCTAACGTGGAATAATTTTCCATCTACAATTAGTTTTGTCATACTTTTAAGAATTCTAATTACGGCCGTATTTTCAGAAGCATTATCCAAAGAAATGGTAAATATTTTTTATCTATTCCAAAATCTGAAAAAATACTTAGAAGGGATTGTGATAAATTATGTGCATTGTGAGGAAATTCAAATACCCTAAACCCTATTATTCTTTTCTGTATGCACCATTCTTGATCTATATAGTGTGTCGTTACGCATAAATAATTAGTCATATTTTTAGCTTCCTAACAATCTGCAGTTATAGCAACTCTAAAAATTAAAGAAGCAAAAATAGCTATTAAAGTGTCTCTCTGCTCTTTATATAGTTTGAACATGTCGGATGTAGATGTTGAACGTGGAACTTTTTTATATTCGTCAGTAAATGCTGATTTACAAAATGTTTCAAATTTGCGATTTTCTGAAATAGTAAATGAGTGTTCGTCATGTATTATAAATCTTGCTAAATGTTCTCTTGTTTTAATTGGATTATATTTACGTATATCTAATGATCCACCAAATGTGCTTATTTGTATTTGATGTGGTACATTTGGTGGGTGAGTTTTTTCTAGGTATCTTTTAAGATGACCCGTTCCGCTACCTAAAGGAAACGAATAAATTTTATGACAATCTTTACACTTAGCTTTCCTAATATTGTTTTCTATTATTTTTTCAAAATGTTTCCATATGTCCGATCTAACAGCCCTGGTAGATGTAGTAGTTTGTGTTTTGGGTATGGTTGTATCAGTTGGTTCTTCCTCAGATACAGAAAATGGTACTTGAGGGTTGAAATAGATTTTGATATGTTTCATCAGTTAAAAAGGGAGTAAAAGAACCCGTGGCTTGAGAGCAAGAAGCGTCAGACGAGTGTGGATCTATTTTAATAAAATCCCAAAAAAACAAATTAAAATTCTCAAAAAAACTTTAAATTATAAATAACTGTTAACCGGTGAACTATTTGAGAGAGTGAATGAAATATCTAGATAGAGAGATGAAACTGGACACCGAAATAGCGAAAAAAACCTTACTTCAATGAGAAAACTTGCTTGGATCTTGTTTGGGAGACTTGCTTATTTTAGACTTCTTGATCACTTGATTGAAACTTGCTACTTGCTTTGCTTTAGACTTCTTGAGAATTAAAGATTTTAGAAGATTTTTGAGAATGAATATGGTGTATAAGAATGATGAATGATAATAGAGCAGATAATGAGGTATTTATAGAGAAAAAAAGGTTTTAATTTGCAAAAAAAATTACAAAAACCCCCCCCAACGGCTATTTTGACCGTTGGGGGAAAAAACTGCAATTTAAAATTGCAAGAAACCCTCCAACGGCTATAAAAATAGTCTTGGGGGGCTATTTGCAAAAAAATTGCAAACCCCCCCAATTTCCCCCAACGGCTATATTTAAAAAAAAAAAATTCGCCATGCCTGGCACGTGCCAGGCACAGCCCAAGCCGAGGTGTGCGAGGCGTCCCCAACGGGTCGCCCGTCCCGATAAACACCCCTATTTAGGGTTAGGGTTAGGACCCTTGAGTTGAGAGAGCATATTAGTTATAAATTTACGCAGTTTGACTCATAGGAGAATCAAAAGTGCGGGTGGGTGGATGGGTGTGTGGGTTGGTATGTGTGTAGGAATAATGGAAATAAGCTACCGATTCAGATAAGTTACCTGAGTTGCAATCTGTTTTTACTATCTCTAATCTTTTGGATTATGATCTTGACTCCTAAACTTCACTTATACCCAATTACTTAGGTTTTTAGTTTTAATTTGATCTTTTATCAAGTAGATACAAAATTAATGGTTTTTAGTTAATGCAATATTTTATATCCACTTGATAATAGGACAAATAAACTTCAAATCTTATAAAATTTGATACTAAAAAAACTAATTAGGTACATATTATGATTCTAAAAGGACTTTAGAAAAAAAATAATGGAATCATTAATTGTTTATAACTAGTTTATGAAGAGCAGGTCATATCTATTTGAACAAATTTTTATTTTAGATTTCTCATTCTTAGATCTTAATTAATAATATCCACGGGCAAATAGTATTAATATTAGCATACCCTATCTCTCTCTCTCTCTCTCCGTATATACATACATATAGGGGGGAGCAATTCAAGGTGCTTTAAAAAAAAAAAGGTAGAAGTAGTTAACTAGATTGTTATAGAATGAGACAGCCAGCGTAACAAGAGGCGTAATTTATTGCAGACCCATCTTGATCTTGTGCTGTGCTTGGTGAGAGAGATTGTTCCTGACCTAGTAGGCATATATATTTGTGTAAATAAATAAATTATTACGAGGACGTTAATTAATTAATGATGGGAATAAATTTTATGATTAGTTATCAATAGATTTAAATTTGGATGGCAGCGAGGCTCATCGCATCAGTCCGGTCAAGATCTGACAAGCACATGCTGCAGCATACGCAAGCCAGCTAGCTATGTCCATGCATGTCCAATTCTATGACTAGCAAATTATGTCCTATCTTCCTTAAGCTAGTAAGCTTCGTCTTCCTCTTCAGCAAATTATTTTCTTTACTTGTTTATAAGCAAATAATAATAATAATAATAATAATAATAATAATAATTTCTTTATTTTTGCTTTAATAGTTTTGTTAATTGATTAAGTTCCCATGGATCTCTGATTAATCAACCATGCCAGTCAGGATTAAGTTCCCATGTAGTTACTCAGAGGAAAAGTTTATTAGCACCTAACTAGTCATGATTAATCAACTGAGAAAACTGTTCAAAACTAGATTAGAACCTTCATTCGTTATATAGTTATGACTAACTAGGTGTTAAAGAAACTTTTTTATGGTTCTATTATTCTCTTGCTAATGGAATGTGGAGGATTTCTATCCGTTGTTTTTCTTAAAAAAAACTACACACGAGGTAAAAAAAATATATAATTTTCAAAAATCACTCCTATATATTCCGTCTCATCTTTATTTGGTTTCAGGCACACGATCGAGTCGGAGGTACATCATTTTAATTGTAAACTAACTAGTGTATAACAATTCTGTGCGTTAAAAATAGCTAGAAGGAAAAATACATAGTAACAGACAGTCATGTATGCTACGTACCCACGCGGCCAGTTTTTTAGTGCTAAATTTTGTTAACCAAAGGAGCTAGCTAGCGGGGAAAGAAGAAGAAACTTAAAAGATTAATACTGATTAGTAAATAATCTCAAATGGAGTAATTATATATATATATATATATAGGAAACGGGAAATACATTGGCGGTGAAGGGAGTTTCTTCACTGCCGCTTAGGTGGCCCAATAAAATTATTACACGTGGCGCCACTTAAAATAACAAATAAAATAACTCTCTTAAATACCCCTTCAGTGGCGCCACATGTAATAATTTTATTAGGCCACCTAAGCGGCGGTGAAGGAACTCCCTTCACCACCGGTGTATTTCCTGTTTACTCATATATATATATATATATATATATATATATATATATATATATATATATATATATATATATATATATATAATAGAAAATTCACCGACGGTGAAGGGACTTCCTTCATCGCTGCTTAGATGGTCCAATACAATTATTACAAGTGGCATCACTTAAAATAGCAAATAAAAGAACTCTCTTAACCCCCTTTGAGTGTCGCCATGTGTAATAATTGTATTAGACCACCTAAGCATGGTGAAGGAACTCCATTCACCGCCGGTAAATTTTCCATTTACTCATATATATATATATATTAAAAACAAGATGTACATTTGTGTTATAGGGGTTTTTACATATCTGTCCCATAAATCTTTAAAAATTAGAATTTAGGCATCCAAATCTTCATATTTATAATTTAGTCTCCCAAATTTTTTAAGTTACCACAATTTAGTCCTCAGTCATATTTTTTGTCCGAATTTTCCATTATACCACTGAGTTACTTCATTTAGTTATTTCTCATCTCTTTCTCTTTTTATTGAGTTTTCCTCTCCATTCTTCTTCTCTCTCTTCCCTTCCAATTAATTTCTAAAGTGATGTAACTCAGGGGGAACCTAATAAGAAGAGGAAAGAGAGAGAGGAAAAATGGATAGGAAGATCCAATAAAAAGAGGAAAATATGAAGAAGAGAGAAGTGGAAAATTCGAATAAAAAATATAATTGAATGGCTAAATTGTAGCAACTAAAATAACTTAAAAGACTTAATTATAAATATGAAAATTTGAAAAACTAAATTCTAATTTTTAAAGATTTAAGAGAACCTTTGTGTTACTGCGACCTCGGTGCATGCATGTATGAACGTCCACGAATCTACTGCTGACGTGCTCTGCAATCATTAATGTCCAGAGATATTATATAATTATATATATCTATATATTTGAGGACGACAGGTGTAGTTTCTCAGGAAAAAAAAACTATCTGGAAATAAATAAATAAATAAATATATAAAAAAAGTAGATACGCAGCACATGAATTATTAATAAGTTGTAGCAGCGATGTGGAAGTTGCTAATGGTTCTTCCTCTCTGTTTATTGTCTGGTTAATTGAGTAATTTATTTCTACTTGTTTGTAGCAAGCCCTGTTTGACCATGAAGGTCAGGACCAATCAATCAGCTACAAAATAAGTTAATGAGCGAACAAATCTGACAAAGCACACCACAGAGAGTAAACAAGAAATAGAACAGTCGAGGCTAACCAGGTTGGATCGAAAAGAATCTTGAACTTACATCATCAGGGAGGTCTTACGACATGTTATTTATTAAGGGGAAAAAAAGTTACAATCTCTCAACGACACTCTCCCTCTTTTTACAAACTTGATGCCAAAAGAGTTGTTCCCTCTTTTCTTACGAAGAAAGGGGGTAATTAGATCTGTTGGAGATAAGAATCGTGGTTGATCAAGAATTCATTAGCTTCATATTCTGGGAAAGATTTTGTTTCCTCTGCGAGATTTATTTTTATTATCTCAGATTATTTGATAAGGGTTTCATTAAATCATGGATTTTATATATGTTTCTCGGATCGATGCGGAATTGGACTTCTTCCGAGTAGGACTTATTACTTCATTGGGCTTTTCGTTTTGGGCCTCGCACATATAATTTATGTATTAAAACTACTCTTATCAATTAATTAATTTATATTTAAACAAAGAAAAATATTTATTATTTTGTCTAAGCAGTGGATTATGTATATGAAATCCGCACAAAGAAGGACAATCCCAGACTCCAACTAGCTTCTTATATGATACTGGAGTGGGATCATATTGTGATTCAACGTTCGAGTTTCTCATACACATAACAAGTGTATAGGTAAAATATTGCTCTTAAACAAATGCTACAGTATCAAGGGTGTGTTTGGTAAGTTGGAAATAATAGAAATAAGAAAGAAATTAAGAAGTAACTTTTAAAATTGAAGTAAAAAAAGAGTATTTTTTTTTTTTTTTTTTTTTGTTTGTTAATATATTGGAAGAAGAATAAAGTGTCTTTGCAAGTGTTGAAGTATCATTTAATTAATTACATAAATATAATTTATATTATTTTATTTATTTGTTAGAGATAAAAAGATAATTTTTGAAAGACAATACTGATATTCAAATAAAAAAAAATTGTGTTCTTTTTTTACTTCCAATCTCAAAGTATGATAAAGAAAGTTTTAGAAATGAAATGTCACGTAGGCACCAGCTCGTTAATTAAAAAGTAACTTCCAACTTCCATCTAGACTAAAGAAATACTATAAGTAGCGGAGGTAGTTTTACTTCAACTAATTCTATTTTACTTCCATGCAAACAAACACACCCCAAATACAAGTTGTTTTAGTATGGTACAGTACTAAGTATAAGTTGTTTTAACTAAAAGTATAAAATAAATAAACCGTGTGTGCCTCTAGCCTTTTAGTAACTCTACCAATATTGTGCTTAAAGTTTTTGTTCTCTCATTATTTGGCACATGTCAAGGTAAAAAATGAGGATTGTAGTATAATCAGCATAAAACTTTATCACATTTTATAACATGAGCCAAAATTTAAATTTTATTTGGATATTCCATAATCCCTACTGAGCAAAGCGCTATATCGGAGCTAAACCATAGTAAAATTTCGATAATAATTATTAGGTTATCATCCAAAAGCGACGCACTATATCAGTGTCAGGATATAATGTCAAATGAGCAAGATTTCTGACATCTTAATGAACAATATAAAAAAAATTAGTTCATAAATATAGAATTTAATTAGGCTCGTGGAACATAAATCCTCTTGTGAGGATTAATTAAGCTTCTACCAGAACCATGTCAGTCACGGTGGGTCCAATAAGAGCCCCCTCTTAGGGGATGGCTCTAAGCGAATTTTGATACTCTGCATAAGGTAACAGAGTGGAGCTACATTTGTTGTCATGAATGATATTGACATGTCAGTGGGCACAAGCAGCATTCATGTAGCCTGTGTATCAATATTAGAAGCTGAAATAAGAAGTATGTGGAAGGTAGTTTTCTAGACTGCAGACAAGACAAGATTCCTGGTAATCCTATTACGGTGGAAGAAAATATTCAGGATATACTTACTTTATTAATGAGAGATGATATCTTTGCCGGTTACCTCTAATTCTAATTCGCAATGCTCGTATGTTCACTTTTAGTTCCATCCACAAATAGTCGTCATCAATCCATCATTCACACATTCCGTTTTAACCTATTAATCTCAAGTTCACCAATACTGCTATTATTCCCAGGGGAAAAAACAAAAAAAAAAAGTACATCTATTATAAATCAGGGATATATCTAGCTAGGTCACATTGCAACTTTTTTGCATACATCAAAAGGAGAACTAAAACGTAAAGGAAGGCTCAAGTATAAAGAGTATTCAGGTATTGTACAGGTATTCTCATATTTAAGGTGTAATCTGAAGCTAATATTAATTAAATCACAGCGAACTTGGAAATAACCAAAATAGCAAGCCCAAAATATTGTTTTTAGTTGTTCTCTGTACGCTGAGAAATGATGAAACAGTTGATTTATATCCAGGCTAATCTATTTTTTCCAGCATACAAATTAATGACCAAAGACTGAGCCGGTCGGACTGCCGCAAAAAAAAATGATGGGATTGGATTGGAACAGATCTCAAACACAAGTCCAGCTGCTGGTAGCAGGAAAGAGAATAATAAGCAGAGTAGATTTGGTGGGAGGAACCCCTAAGAAAGGAACAATTTTGGGGGAAAAAAATTGTAACAAACACTCCACACACTGGGCACACCACCAACACAAGGAAGAGGAGACCGCCATAATGTGCTGCTTATATTCTATATATTATAAATGTTCCTACTAAATTATTTTCATGAATCTGACTAATTGACTTTTTATCATTAGTGAGAAGTTGTTAGCCTAGAGATCTGTGCCATCTGTTTTATATACGTTAAGCTTTGGAATGGACCACCACCGCCACCACCCCCCAAGTGCCAATAAACAAGCATAACATAAAAGAAAATTTTATTAGAGAAGACTTACATTTGAGATAAGAGTATTATATAACACGACTCTGACGGTGTCTATAAGTGGAGAATATGAAAGACTATGGCCAGTTTCTTGTGCTGTGTTGATATGCCAAGGATGGCATCCCATCTAACAAGACAACGTACGCACTCACAATTAATCCATTGTCTCCTGTTCCTACTTATTCCATCCGTTAAGGGAACCATTTGTAAAATATGCAACCTCTCGAGAAAGCCACACAAACAAACATGTAAACAAGTTTGTTAAAGTAAGATGAGAGGTTCCCACTATTTCATTGTGTCAAGACTTTCACTTTGTCTTCATTGATCCAATAAGCATTCTCCTCTCCTGCTTAATCAAGAGCCAAATTACAGGATGGCAAATCTTTTATGGGTAAAATCCGCATGCATATCAAAAAACATATGTAGATGTCCCCTAAAGATTTCCATTTGGTTTGTCAAAAGACCATTTCATTCAACTTTGTGAAACCATTAATAATTATAGAAAAGATCTGATGAAAGCAACAAAAAAACAGTGGATGAACATAATAATAGAAAATAGCAATCTCCATGTTCCGCTTATGGCAAGATGAAAGAGTGCCCACCCTGTTGTTTGGTAGGTGAGAGCAACTTCTAACTTCTTTCTTTCTGTAGAATTATAAGACCTACTCTAAAATATTGTATTTATATGTAAGAAAAGCGCATGGATTACTGTACAGTATAGCAGACCAAGCCCTCCAAAATATATCACGGATCAAATGAATAGGCAACTTACACCATTCATCTTTGTTTTCATGTTTTCAAATATATATGAATGATAAATCATATTCCTAGTATTCACCCACGAATCAGGTGCACTCGCGATCGTTATGGTATACACATTTGTAATATAACTAAAATAAGGTTCATTTTGTGATCACATCATGAAAGGATGAAAACCCTACAAAACCACTTGATTGCTCGTCAATAAATAGTTGAACAGATGAAGATCCATCATGAATCATGTGGTGGATCGTCAGTGGGAATGACTTACTACGGACATTGGAGTCGTTGGACTTTCGTACAAATGAAGGCTGCTTTAAATACAAGATCACATAAATTTCTGTTTTTGATTTTAGAGTTTAACTGATTTAAATCATTTATGAATCTTCCAATCACCTGCGAAATAGGATCTGAGCTCAAATCCTATCAATGTTTTTTTTATAGAATAACAGTAGGTTATATACATCTCGTGTTTCATTAATACAATATAATAAAATTATAGATTCATGTTACATATAGCAAATCCTATCAATGTTATCACTGTAAATTAACAAATATAGTCCCCCAGAAGGATAAAAATACTGGAGTGGCTTCCAACTCCTAAAACAAGACAAAAATATAACTCTCGTTGCTTGAATACTACGCAGTGAAGATCCACACTCAAATTTAACCAAAAATATCTTGTAAAAACTCGTCTATCAGATAAAATTAGCAAACTTAAGAAGATCTTTCAGCTTGATTCATGCTGAGCAAAGATGTGTTTGTTGTCGTAAACCTGGCAGCAGGCCATATAGCTCTCAGAGGAATTTGGAACCCTGCCTCAAGTAATTTTTGTTGTACCAATTTTCTAACCAAGTAGTGCCATATTTCTAAGCTTCATAAAAGTGACCTGGACAATGGAGCTGAATTAGTCTCCATAAAAAAAGAATTCTAGTGAGAATTACCTCATTATTCATAGTATTCTCAAGATGCCCATCAAGAATTATTTACATGACTCATCAACCAGCTAACGGCCTCAAAAATCGATTGGTAAACTTCTCCAGCGATCTCTTTAGCTCTATTTCTCACATCCTTGCAAGCATCCCCATCCTTAGGGTAGTGGGGACTAAACAAGTTCGCCCCTAAATGTTGGAAAGTGGAGATATGTAATTTCCTCTCCCACATTCCTGTTCCTTGTTTCACTTGGGCTATGTTTGGTTTGAAAGAAAATGAACGAGAAGAAAAGAAATGGAAAGAGAAAGAGAACAGGAAAGAAAAAGAAAAGGAAAAGAATTTTTTTCTTTTGGTTTGGTAGGGAAAGAAACTAACGAAAAATTTACTAATAAAATACAATAAATAAATAAAATAAAATAAAAAATAAATAAGAAAAAATTTCTCCAAATTCCATCTACTTTCCTACCAAAAAATTAAAAAAAAAATTATAGAAGAGAAAAAAATTTATGATTTATTTTCTCTTACTTTATTTCAGCTTTATTTTCCTCAAGATTTTCATCCAAACCAAATAACGGAAACCAACTTCTTTTCTTATTTTATTTTTTCCCCTTCATTTTCCCTCAAACCAAACATAGCCTTAAAGGCCCAAGATGAACGCATGCTACACTATTCGTGCAATTACTGTTGGTGAAATATTCTTAAAACAAAAACTATTAGTGTCAGGAAGGGACCGTAGTATGTTGCCTTGTTTCACCATTGTTGTAGCAGAATTCTCAAATTCATTGAGCATAATTTGTTGAAATTAAAATCATCTTCTTGAAACCCAGGCCAAATTGCATACGCTGAATCTAATCCTATATTGAACACTGGCTACGTAAATGCTTCACGACTTGCAGTAAAATTAAGCCTCTTCTAATAAACCAATGCAAAGTTGGCCAATTTCTTGGGAGTAATCAGCGCACTCTTCAACACTTTCAGACCTCAAACTTATTAACGATTTGGAAGCATGGCTGTGATTCAAATTGATAGGTTCCTAGCCTTGAGAAACTTAAAGGCTGAAGTAAAACATGGAATCCTAGATTGTATTTGGGAATTAATCACACAAGATCCATTCGTCTGACACAAGATTCAACAGACCTCCCACAATCATCTCGGAGATGATTAAGACCGTCAGGCAATTATAACCCTGGATAGCTGTTTGAGGTCTCAACACCGGAACCTAATAAACTTAGGGCTGGCTATGAAACATGAGTGATTCCTTGAATAGACCAACATGATAGCGCGGCGCCTATTTTGTTGAATAGGGCAAAAACAAGTGAGCTAGCATTGAACCGATGCATATGAAATTTGTGACTCCACAAGAATATAAACTCTAATATAGTAGTTAAGAAGTAATCTACATGTAAGGGCCACAAGTGGGGTTGTCCAGTTCGACGAACCAATGCCACGCAACCCTAAAGCGCATAGAAGGGGAAATTTTGGACTGAGAACTTCTGGAGTTCTTTTTGCGTCCACCGTTCCACATTCCAGCGACGCCTCCCGTTCTTTCCTCTCTAAGATATTATGGATAATTACCCAACCTATTACTGAATTCAATGGTTTAAAGTAAGTATAAAACTAAAAAAAATGAAAATTCAGTACGAGAAATGAGAAAAATTGAAGTTATTTTCAAATCTAATTCTTTTATTCCAGAATTACTTAAATAGAATTTTCTTTTTGAATGAAATTACACGACACTGAATAATTATTATTACTTTTACCTTATGAAATTACTTTATTAAATTGCACAATGAATCTATTCATTCACAGGATTGGTCGATGTTACAGCATATAAATCTATTTTTTTCTACTTATGTAATTTTGTTAAGTGTGGTTAAGTGTGGCCTTTAGTCCCACATTGCTTAGGAAGAGGAAATGAAGGGGGGAGAGGGCTATAAATTGAGCCCTCTCCTCTCATCCAAAAACACGCCCAAAACATACAAATACCCAAAATACTACTTTTGTTTTTTGTATTTGTATTCTCCACAAATAGTGAAATTTTTTATCCTTCTCCGGCCGTGGACGTAGGTCACATTGACCGAACCACGTAAGTTTTTGTGCATCTTATCTTATTCAGTTATTTTCTTTATTGTCTTTGTTATATTGTATTTGTGGTTATTAGTTCCTGTGGGGCCTGCTGCCCAACAAACTGGTATCAGAGCGCCTAATTTTTTTTTTTTTTGAGGTGCTTATTGTATGCTCTGTGGCTGACACTAAACGTGGATCCTCCACATCAGAAAATAAGTACTTTCTGTTAGCGGGGCCCAGCGTCACTATTCTCTTGTGGGGCCCATTGTCACTATTCACCTCTTGTGGGGCCCACGTCACTATTCATCAAGTGTCATATTTCATAGCCATCATGACAGTAACAAAGATCTCAATTGAAAAGTTTGATCGGAGTGTCAACTTCGGTATGTAGCAACTCAAAATGGAAGCCATCCTTATACAGGATGGATGTGAGTTAGCACTTGAAGGAGAGGAGAATAAGGCACCAGAGATGACGGCGAAAAAATTTGCAGATCTAAATAAAAGGGCCAGATCTGCTATTATTTTGAATCTCTCTAACGAGCTTTTGCAGGAAGTCGCCAATGAGAGGACAGCCAAAGGTATGTGGGATCGGTTGAAAACCATATACATGAAGAAGACGGTGGAGAATCGACTTTATTTGAAACAAAAGTTGTATATGTTGAGGATGATAGAAAGTACATCTATACTCTCTCATCTTGATAAATTTGATTTCATTATTATGGATTTGGAGAATGTAGATGCTAAGATTGAGAATGAAGATCAAGCCATTTTATTGTTATGTTCCCTTCCCCAGTCCTTTAAACATTTTCGGGATACTATGATTTATGGGAAAGATTCAGTCTCATATGATAGTATTAAATCTGCATTAAAATCTAAAGAGCAGACTGATAGGGATATCACAGGGGAGACTAGTGGTAGTCAAGCAAAAGGATTATTTGTTCGGGGTAGATCTGAAAATAGAGACCCTACTAGTAGCAAATCCAAAGGAATGTCAAAATCCAGACATAACAATTTGATTTGTAATTATTGTAAGAAAAAAGGACACATTAAAGCTAACTGCTATAAATTGAAAAATAAGGAGGAAAATGTACAAAATAGCAGTGTCACCGCTGAAGCTAGTATAGCAGCAGATGAGAATGAAGGAACTATATTTGTAGAACATATAATAAAGTCAGGTCTAATAATGAGTGGATCTTAGATTCAGGTTGTTCTTACCACATGAGTCCCAGTAGAGAATGCTTCTCCACATATGAACCTGTTGATGGTGGAGTTGTTTTGGTGGGCAACCATGCTGCCTGTAAAGTTGTTGGTAGAGATACAGTTCGAATCAAGATGTATGATGGCATTGTCCGAACACTCACTGATGTTAGACATGTTCCAGATTTGAAGAAAAATCTCATCTCTTTAGGCACTCTCGATATTCTTGGGTGTAGATATTCAGCTGAAGGTGGAGTTTTGAAAATTTGTAAAGATACTCTTGTACTGATGAAAGCTAAAAGGTCTGAAAGTTTGTATATTTTGCAGGGATCTACTGTCACAGGTACTGCAGAGGTCTCTACATCCTCAGATGTTGACATTACCAGATTGTGGCACATGCGGTTGGGACACATGGGTGAGAAAGGCTTCACGCTGTTAAGCAAGAAAGGCCTACTTTGTGGTCAAAGTACGGGTAAGATGGACTTTTGTAAGCATTGTATTTTTGGGAAGCAGAAAAGAGTTAGCTTCAATTCTCCCGCTGTCCATAAAACAAAAGGTACTTTGGACTATATTCATTCTGATCTTTGGGGGCCATCTCGTATTCCTTCTAAGAGTGGTGCCAGGTATATGTTAACTTTTATTGATGATTATTCAAGGAAGGTTTGGGTGTATTTTGTTAAGAATAAAAGTGATGTTTTCTTAACCTTTAAACAATGGAAGGTTTTGATTGAAAAGCAGACAGGAAAACACATAAAGCGGCTGCGGACAAATAATGGCTTGGAATTCTGTAGTACAGATTTCAATGAGTTTTGCAAGAATGAAGGAATTGCTCGGCATCACACTGTCAGGATGACGCCTCAACAGAATGGTGTGGCCGAGCGCATGAACCAAACTCTTTCGGAACGAGCTCGGTGTATGATCTCAAATGCTGGGTTGACAAATGATTTCTGGGCAGAAACCATTGCTACGGCATGCTACATTGTCAACCGTGCTCCAAATGCTTCTATTGATTTCAAGACTCCAGAGGAAGTTTGGTCAGGTACTCCTGCTGATTACTCTAATTTAAGAATATTTGGGTGTTCTGCTTATATGCATGTTAATGAGGGAAAGTTAGAGTCTAGGGTTAAGAAATGTATTTTCCTCGGTTATGCTTCTGGAGTGAAAAGATACAGATTATGGTGTCCTGATCCCAAATCACCTAAATTTGTAATTAGCAGAGATGTTACATTTGATGAATCATCTATGTTGTATCGTAGAAAAGAGTCTTGTCATCCTTGTAATTCAGAAAAGGATGATAGTACTCAGAAGCAGGTGGAGTTGGAGATTGGAAATGCAAGTCCTTCACAAAGAGTCTCTACGAGTCAAAGAGATCAAGTTGATGAACCAGATCTTGATGAACCAGTAGAGGAATATTCCATAGCCAGAGACAGACCAAGAAGAGAGATTCGACCACCACAAAGGTATGAAGATGTTGTTGCATATGCTTTATCAGTGGCACAGGAAACAGGTGGAGACGGTGAACCTTCCACCTATTTGGAGGCAATTCAGAGTGCTGATTCAGAAAAGTGGCTGGTGGCTATGAATGAAGAAATGGAATCTCTCCACAAGAATTGTACTTGGGATCTTGTGAAGCCGCCGAAGGGAAAGAAAACAGTTGATTGTAAATGGGTCTTCAAGAAGAAAGAACATACTTCAGGTGTTGAAGATGCAAGATATAAGGCACGATTGGTCGCAAAGGGCTACAGTCAGGTACGAGGTGTTGACTTTAATGATATTTCCTCACCCGTTGTGAAGCATAGCTCTATTCGTGTATTGCTTGTATTAGTTGCCATGTTTGATTTGGAGTTAGAACAGCTTGACGTAAAAACAGCTTTCCTACACGGTGAATTAGATGAACAGATCTATATGAAACAACCTGAAGGTTTTGAAGCTGAAGGAAAAGAAGACCATGTTTGTTTGTTGAAGAAATCCTTGTATGGACTGAAGCAATCTCCAAGACAGTGGTATAAGAGGTTTGATTCATTTATGTTGGGTCATGGTTTCTCCAGGAGCAGGTATGATAGTTGTGTTTACTTCCGGGAGTTAAATGATGATTCATTCATTTACTTATTGTTATATGTTGATGATATGCTCATTGCGGCCAAGAATATTGTAGAAATTCACAATTTGAAGGCCTTATTGAATAGTGAATTTGAAATGAAAGATTTAGGAGCAGCGAAGAAGATTCTTGGCATGGAGATCAGACGGGATAGAAGAGTTGGCAAGTTATACCTGACCCAAGAAAATTACCTCAAGAAGGTTTTGGAGAGATTTGGCATGAAAGATGCCAAACCGGTTAGTACTCCTCTTGCTAGCCATTTTAGACTATGTGCTGCTCAATCATCAAAGTCAAAGGAAGAGGAAGATTACATGGCACGAGTTCCTTATTTTAGTGCCGTTAGCAGTATGATATATGCAATGGTATGTACTCGTCCCGATATATCACAAGCAGTTAGTGTTGTTAGCAGATATATGGCCAATCCTGGCAAAGAACACTGGCAAGCTGTGAAGTGGATTCTCAGATACTTAAAAGGTACGTCAATCACTTGTTTGGAGTTTGGACGTTGCAATAACACCTTGGTTGGTTTTGTAGATTCAGACTATGCCAGTGATCTCGACAAACGAATGTCTCTCACAGGTTATGTATTTTGCATTGGAGGTTGTGCTATCAGCTGGAAAGCTACTCTACAACATGTAGTGGCTTTGTCCACTACTGAGACAGAATATATGGCAGTTACAGAGGCTATTAAAGAAGCTTTGTGGTTGAGAGGTTTGTTCGGCGAGTTATCTCTACAGCAAGGGGTTATTACCATTTACTGTGATAGTCAAAGTGCAATTCACTTGACTAAACATCAGATGTATCATGAGAGGACGAAACATATTGATGTGAAGTATCACTTCATTAATGATATCATTGCTGAGAAGAAGGTCCTTGTTCAGAAAATCAGTACTAAGGACAATCCTGCCGATATGTTTACAAAGGCTCTTCCTGTTTATAAATTCAAGCAGTGCTTGGACTTGATTGGCATTCAGAGGTGGTGATTCAGCCCGTTGGGGCATTACCGGAGAAGATGGAGTAAGCCATAAATTGTTCGGGCCAAGGCCAAGGTGGAGATTTGTTAAGTGTGGCCTTTAGTCCCACATTGCTTAAGAAGAGGAAATGAAGAGGGGAAAGGGCTATAAATTGAGCCCTCTCCTCTCATCCAAAAACACACCCAAAACATACAAATACCCAAAATACTACTTTTGTTTTTTGTATTTGTATTCTCCACAAATAGTGAAATTTTTTATTCTTCTCCGGCCGTGGACATAGATCACATTGACCGAACCACGTAAGTTTTTGTGCCTCTTGTCTTATTCAGTTATTTTCTTTATTGTCTTTATTATATTGTATTTGTGGCTATTAGTTCTTGTGGGGCCTGCTGCCCAACAAATTTTTAATTCTATTTTTTTTTAGTGCTATCTATAATGACTGATGAATCAAGAACTTTCACTTAGAACTAAACTAATTTTGTCAATTGATTTTTTTCGTATCTGAAAAAAATGGAAACTTAGGTAAGTGTTCCTATCAATATTAATTGTTTCAGGACATTTTAATCTCCCTAAGCCAGTGGGTAGAACCACAAAGCAAACCACGTAACTGGCTGCTTAAATTCAAAAGAACAATTGAAAAGCATGCAAATATCAACTGAAACATGCAATTGACTACTTTTTTAGCCAATCATGATAAAGTAGACGTCTCAAGAAAGAACATATCAATTTCTTCCAGCAGCCTATTTTGTTCTGTTTGGATTTCATTATTATCTATTAAAGGGTACAACATGAGGTTAAGAAGCATACTGCACAGTTTATTTGTACTACCGGGAACTCCAACCATGCTCTCAAGTGATGGCTTTGTGAAAGGCCCTTTTGAGGCCCCCTCGTAAACCTGTTTTCTGCATACCTGAAAAAAATACAGAAAATAAGGTCAATTCATTCTGATTAATCCACTTTATCTTTCCATGAGAGTAACCATCTCTTCATTTATATCACTATATAATAAAGATTGGTTTAAAAAAAATCAAAAAAAAAAAAAAAATGAAAGCAACCTTAATTAGACTTAAACATATTTGGGGGTGTGGTGGGTGTTTGCGTGTCTACTCTCAATTAAAAATATGGGAAACAATGTATGCTTGTCAAATTTGAAAGTTGTTAACACAGTTCAAATTGTCAGTCTCTGCTTATGTTTGATATGGAACTTACAAGAGACGACCAAACAATTGAACATGCACGCATAAGACACACCTGAAACAAGTGATGCAAGCGAACAACATGTTCCTTGTTCAGATATTTCCTTGTCATAAGCTCTCGCAAAAGAATAACCATCTCCGCACTCACGTTACCAGCAGAAATACTTTCAACTATTCCAGAGATGCAGGAAACATCAAAAACAGATTCTATCCACCCTGGTATCTTGCCCATCCTAAGCAATGCAGCAGCTACATGAGCTGCAGGTTTGTGCTGATTAGTCAAG
This sequence comes from Dracaena cambodiana, assembly GCA_036321105.1. Classification (NCBI taxonomy): domain Eukaryota; kingdom Viridiplantae; phylum Streptophyta; class Magnoliopsida; order Asparagales; family Asparagaceae; genus Dracaena; species Dracaena cambodiana. The sequence goes on from JAYEPQ010000003.1 coordinate 152,497, forward strand.
CATTTAGATGCCAGACTTGGGACTGCCAATGTCATTACAAGTTCCTCCATTATCAGCCTGAGCCACTTTGAATTTTTTATCACTTGCATTTCCAGTATACCCAGCTTCTCCCATCTTACTATCATAGACAAACACATCCCGCAGTTCATTGCCACTGTGTAGTCTCCATAGAATACTAGGCTTTCAATCACCGCCATGATAGATTCTAAATGGCTTAACGAGCATCTTAGCTCATCATGTTTTATGTTCCTTTGTTCTGAAATTGCATTGAGCACCTCCACTAAGCACTGGGAAGCAACTAGCTTAACCAATGATGGACCAAAATGTATCAGCCTGCACAGGTCATGGCACTTTATGCAAATAACTGACGAATCTAGCACTTTATCATCTGATGATTGGAGAAAATCTTGCCAGTCTAGAGTTTCCTGAAAATTAGCATACAAACTGAAGAGAGCATTTGTTAGTGAGCCTGCAGAATTACCTGCAGAATTCTTTAGCAGGTGCAGGAAATAAGAATACCTAACCTTTTTAAAGAAAAATAGTATAGCAAGAGAACAAATATCAGGCCATTCCCCGTGACTACCTCTTCTTGATCAATTAAATATGAACCTTCTGCACAAACTCCTTGTACTACAGAATCAACTACTGAAACCAATGATTTGTTCAGTAAGATGGCCATTGAAGCTTCTTTTAGCACATGGTTGGTGGAATGATGCAGGATTAGACAAAATATACTAATTACTAAGCTCCCTTCTTCACCAAATGACTTGGATGCCAAACTAGCATTGAAAAACTCTATCAACTGCAAGAACGCAATGACATATCGATTGTTAATATCTAGAAAATAAACGGATTTCAACCATCTAAAAGTTATGTAATTTTTCCTAATAGTAAATCTTGTCCTTAAATAGGAGTAATAAAATATCATTATATACTGGAGGCTTCTCATCTCCCGCTTAACTTTTGAAAGGCAACTGAAAATCCTCTTGCTGTTGAAAGCAAGTTCGATGTAAGAAGTTTGAATATAGTAGCTTTGCTTAAAGGTAACAAACATTTCTCATCAATTGACCAATATTCAAGCATTTCTATTGTAAAAGGAATGTAGTACCTTAATGGTAACTGAAAACCACTCTCCATCTACAAAGATTGTTTTTTGATTTGCTGAGGAAAGGATCTTGAAGACCAGAAAGGAACAAATTTTAAAGTTCACTGATGAAGAATGCATTGAGGAATAGACACTGTGGAGATCATCACAAATGCCTTTCAAACAGAATTGGTTAGAAGCCCCAGGGCAAATATCCAGAATTTCTGCCATGACATTTATCACAGATATTACATCATCTTCTCTGGAATCTTCATGGGCCAGTCTCAATAGTGACACCAGAACTAATGCCATGTTATTACCCCCAGACGCAACTAGTTCTGCAATCATGGGTATGTCCATTATCTGGAATGCAGTGGCATGAAAATTAATCTGGGTAGTGTAAGTGCTATAAAGTCTACAAAAACTAAGCATCTGATTTAACAAGGAATCCACAATTGCTTCTTGTTGAAAAAGCCATTTCAATGACAATGGATGGGCGCCCATCTTGAGAATGTCCCATTCCTGCTCAGTTATCAAACAAAATAGCTTTTTTTCTGCTTCTGGACTGTATGCTGTCCTGTGGCTGATTGGAGCGGCTCTGATGAGACTGTAAAGAAACACCACTTGAGTCAGCATAGTGGAGTCAGCAGTTCCACATGTGAAGTTGCTGCCATTTACAATAACATATTGTTCCAGTGAAGCTAAGACTTGGTTATCTTCAGCAAGACTGGATAGAAGTTTATTGCAAGGTTAAAATTAAGGAAGCACAATGCAAATACAAAGAAGAAAGCTGGTAATGATGATACAGTACCTTTCACCATAAAATGAACTACAATATAGGATCAAAAGAACTGCACGCTGACAGCATGTCAAGTTGCAATCGTATGAACTCCTTTGCCCTAGTAGAAATAGCAAGTCCAGAGGGTCCGATGGGAGGTGCACATAGGCATCTCTGATGGGCTGTCCAAACTCATAGGCTACAGCTCTGTCCAGGACTGAACTGAGCATTAAGTATACTTGTGACTTCATCCTTTCTGATGAAAATAATCCCAAACACCTAAAGGACAAGCTGAACCAAGAGGAGGAGGCTAATACTTCAGCTAACTTACGTGTTTCAACTTCAGAACCCTGAAGCAAGATTACATGAAATGTTTCAAGCACATCCAGCACTAGCTCCTCCTCTTCTCCTTCATCAACTGCCCTTTCAAGCCATGGTAAGAGATAAAATTCACACGTTTCAGTAATGCTTGTCTCCAGTTTATTCTCAGAATTTGCATCGCTGAGACTGTAGAAATGTGCCTCCTTCAGTAGGTATAGAGAATAAAGCAGAATTTGATTGGAAATTCCCTGTGGTAAAGAAAGAGATGACAAAATCAGATTTCTGGATGCTTCTTCGACCATTGCCGATAGTTTTTGTATATGGGCGGCAGATGGCAATTTAAGAATCTCTACAAATGTCAAACATGCCAAGATCAGAGTTTCAGATTGTAAGCCCACTTTCCCACTGGTATACCTTATGAAAATTTTAGTCAAAACTACAGCAATTTCTTCTGTTTGAGGCATTGATATGACACCTGGGCAGTCTAAGATGCATCTCCGAACAAGCTGTAACACTTGAAATTGAACAAGGTGAAAAGGTATCTCTGCTATGTAACTGAGGACAGAAAGCAGTGTTGGAAATCCAATAGCAAGTCTCTGTCTGAAGGTGTCCTGTGCAGTTGCTAAAACAGTGAGAACCTGGAGGCAGGAAATAACCAGAAGATCCTTGTTCCCTGATAGCAATTATTTAAATGCAATGAGTCAACCAGATAAATAGACATGAGATGAATGAAACAAGTCATATAATATATGTTGGAAGCATATAACTCTGAAACAACAGCACAGACATTATTACCTGATAATCTGAGTATTTCGAAAACATAATCTGCTATATTTTCTTCAACAAAGGTTTGAATTTGTTGGTCACAATTGCCATGAGATGATAGAGAACGAAAAATCACATCCAACGTTCTGATTTGCACTTGGGTATCTGATGAAAGCAAAGGCCCTTTGACCGCATCAGCAAATAAGTTAATGAGAGGAGTCTGCAACTCTGTTTCATCTGTTAGCATCATACTGCTTGCTTCGTCAAAGCTTCTACCACTTTGACCATTCACGAAGTAATTATCGAAAAAGCCTCTTTGAGAAAACACTGTCAGCAATGCTGATGAAGGTATACATTATTTCAAGTTGGTAATATTTGTGTAACATTTATAATTATGCTCTGAAATAACTAAGGTTACAATATATTTTGTAATAAACCAAGGGTACCAAGTTATGAAGGTAGTTTAAACTTTGGAGTCAAGTAAAATATGTGAAATCTGATATTACATGCAATCAAGACATTGGGAGGATTGAAAATTTTGCATACTATTTATACGATGTATGCAAGTTTTGGAAAGTTTTAATTCTTGCATGACATGAGAAATCTAAAATCGGGCTCACTACATGGTCCTTTCCTGAATGTAAGCTTACATGACTGAGATTCCTACCTACTGTACTGATAATAATAACACAACGCATGTGGCTTAATAATAAATTGCACAAAACATTATACTCAGGTGTGACCTAATGAACTTCATTTAATTACTAGTGGTTTCCCAGAAACAAGATTAATGGGTCACTTGTTGGATTATCCTAAGCCATAACCTTGACATTTCCATTGCTATCCAGTCGCCAAGTCAATAGGTTTTCCATATCCAACAATCATAAGCCGTAGGCTTGACATTTCCATTGCTAGTACACCCAGTTGATAAGTTTCCCATGTTCAGTCATAGCTTCTTCATGAGTGACCCAGATCCCAAACTAAAAAAAGTACTATTGATGTTGATTTTCCACGTGCTAGATTGTCGAACTGCAGGCTGAGTTGATTATAATCAGGATTCACTTGCTTGATTATCTTCCTCTCAGTTGGAGAACAATATGTTTAATCTGTGTCCATGTACTTCATTGGGTAGAAAGAAGAACTAAGATGCAAACACCACTAGCACATAAATTAATTTAGACACACTTCCGGTTGTGGAAAGTAGAAAGAGAATTAAAAGGCAAACAACCACTAAAGTGCCACTTTTCAATAAAATTAAAAAGTATATGTAGTAGCTAAACAAATCTATAATGTCAAATTAAATAACTACACGAGTAAGGAAGAAATAAAAGAATTAACACTATAATCTTAGGGCTGTCTGGGTGGTTGGAAGTACTGGTGTAATGAAGAAACATAAAAGTAACTTAAAAAAATGAAGAGTTGAAAGTACCCTAATTTTAATACTTCTAGCGTATGTTAATTACTTTTTGGAATAAGGAAGAGATGGAAGAAAAATAAAATATATATTTTTACGAAAGAGAGAAGCTAAGAGAAAGACACAAGTGAATAAAATAATTATTTCTTACACTTCCAAGTGTTCTTACACCCAAAAATCATGTGAAGTAGATTAAAGAAGTGAAAGTGCTACATAATATCCACCTCATCATTTTAGAAGCAACTTTCAATTTACTTCTAAGTCAAACAAATCCACTACTCCACTTGCATGCAAACAAACACACCCTCAAAAATAGCAATAAACATTAACGTAAATTAGCGAGACGTAGCAAATCCTACAATATGGAATCTTGAAAACCTATTAGCAGAGGCTAAAGTGCCGTAAAGCCCCTACAGCTAAAGTGGGTTTTTTCTTGTCTTTTACACAAGGACACAATTTATATAGTCTGAAAGCAAGGAGTCTAACTGAATAATACCAACCTACTCAACTATAGCCACATTTTAGCTCAGGTAGTGCAACAAACTAAATCTAAATCTAAATCAAGTTCATGCAAACATGTTTAAGTGATGAATCAACATCATCTTAACTACCAGATTAAACCAGGTTTTGCCAACCAAACTAGATTATATAATCCATCTTATTAGCAATACAATAGTGTATGTTGTGCCTTTTCAATTGGTAGAATAATTGAATTTGATGCTTTAACAGATTGGGAAGATCGCATGGAGATCAAATTTTAAGAACTTTAAGGTGTCTCAGTCATACCAATTGGCCAATCAAGAAAGTGTCTCCCCCATAAAACATTCACCAAAATGGTAAAACCTAAAGTAAATGGTTGGTATGAATAGCTTTTCTGTAAAAGGTGAAACCTAAGTAGTGGTTGGCATAAAACTGCCTGAATGTGTGAGCATTCGATTAGGCCTGCATTGATTACTGAGAAAAGGATGGATGGAACAAACCTAAGCAATTCATTCGGACATCATCATGCTGGGTTTTGAGAAGAGCTTCCAGTGAGAGACGTATTAACAGAAGCTTTAGCTCAGCAAATGAGGCATGATTAGTGTCATTATCATCACAAACATCATCATCATCCCACGGTGTTGCTCGGGTATCAGAGAGCTTATACAGCACGAATAAAATCTCCCCACCTATCTCCTCACTGCTGAAAAGGGGAATAAGAAAGGCAGTTGCCATGTAACATCTACATTCACCTTTTGATAGAGAAGTTGAAAGTTTCAGAGGTTTGTTCTCACCTCGGCAGGCGAAGGGCAGCAACAAGGTTAGAGAAAAGAGCCATTTTGTCTCTAATGTGGAGGGATGGGTCACCAATGCATTGAGAATCCAGTAGGATGCCGAAGCAGTGCAGCTGCATTGCAGATCAGTGGCATGGCCTTCAGGTGCAGAAGAAAAATATGAATGAAATTAAAATTGTGACTGCTACAGAAGAATAACAGCATACTTATGAGGCTGGATCGATCTCTCTCACAAAATTAAGAATTTATTTCGCAGGACAAGAGCACTTGGTTTCCTTTACTACTGACATTCTTATTCAAACTGATGAGTCCCCGTGTAGTGAGTAAACCAATAGCTATAGAAAACCAATGTTATATAATATGTATGAGTGTCACGGAGAATTGGGAATTGTTGTGAACAAGTGGTAATGGTAATGGTTGTGAAATAATTGATGGGTCGACAAATGAATGAATTGATTGATTAGGGCTACGCTCAGAATCAGCAGCAAACTGAAATAATATTGCAGGCAATTGACACAAGCAAAGCAAAGCAAAGCAAAGAGAATCAAATCAAAGAAGAAATAGGTGGGATTAGGAAGGGAGGGATTACATTAAATTACATTACATTAGTTATTAATTAATTGGGCTGGGTTAGTAGAAGAGAAGAGAAGAGTGGAGTAGGTACCGAGTAGACAAGGCTTGGATTCCAGGCAGAGATCCCGGCGGAGGGAGAGGAGAGGCGATCCGCTATGAGACTGATGAAATCGGTGGAAACAGAAGGAGCAGAGGCATCGGCATCGGCATAGGAGGAGAGATTGGAGATGAGATGGGTCAGCTGGCGAGCGAGGGATTCATCACGGGCGAAGTTGTCGCAGAAAAGGGCACGGACCAGAGGCAAAACCAGCAGATGGGCGTGCTGCAGGGCATTTGAAGAAGAAGCAGCAGCAGCACCACCACCACCTCCGTTGATAAAAGCGGACAGCTGAGAGAGGGCGTAGGAAACATGATGGCAAGGGGATGATGGATCGGAGAGGAGGGCTGAGAAGCAAGCCAAGCAGATCGTCCCTCCCTCCGACGTCTCCAAAACCAGAGACCACCGATGACCCTTCCCGCAAGTCTTTCCATGACCAGTATGCTCTTCCTCCTCCTCCTCCTCTAATTCTTCGGTGAGAACTACAGCGTCCTCCTCCTCCTCCTCCTCCTCCTCAGCGATCGCCCTTCTGCTGCTGCTGCCGCTCCAAAACATTGTATTTCTCGAACCTCTAGGGAGGTTTATCGGACACACGCACCAAATATTTAAGGGTATGCTTGGGAGATTGTTTGTGACGAAGCACTCACAATCCACGGCAAATTCTAAATGCGCACCACTTTTTTCTTAGTGAGTACCCAGGGCCATTTTTAAAATAATTACAAATTTGCCCAGTTTCCTCATGAGCACACCACGGACCAAAATACACTAGCCACGCCAGTGGGCTCACTAGAAAAACTGGTGTTCTCCGTTGGTAACTCCCCCCATTTATTTTTAGGGATTTTTGAATATCAATCCCCTAATTTTTTTTTTAATAATTGCATATAGATCTTTCAAAATAAAATGTACTTCTAATATTTTCATGGGGTATCTACAGGTTTATCCCTTAAATCTTTATAAATTATGATTCAGTCCCTCAAATCTTCATATTTAGGATTTAATCTCTCAAATCCTCTAAGTTACTACAATTTAGTCTCTCCGTTAGTTTTTCCGTCCAAATAAACAACAAAATTTAATTTTTTTTATTTTTAAATAATGAAATGACTTAAGTATCCCTATAAAGAAAAAGAGAGAAGAATAGAGAGATAGAAAAGAAGAAGAAGAGGGAAACCAATGAACCCAATAAAGAAAAGGAGAAGAAAGGAGGAAGAGGGAAAGAGAAGAGAGAAGGAAGAATGAAGAAAAAGAGAAGAGAGGAGGAAGAGAAAAAGAGAAGAAGGAATTAAGAAGGGGTAAAATGGGAAAATCATGTCAAAAAACAAACTGGCCTAACGAAAATTAGGAAGGAGACTAAATTAAAGTAACTTAAATAATTTGAGGACTAAATCCTAAATATGAAGATTTAGGAGACTAAATTATAATTTATAAATATTTAAGGGACAAATATGTAAATACCCCTATTTTCATTTATCTATATAAGTAAAGAGAGTTGCTAGATTCGCCTCTACTTGTCCTAGTAAGTCTCATGTAAATGACTTACTTTATTTACAAGTTTGTCATTTATAAATTTGGACGAAATTGTTCTTAAATTTTTTCTTTGTGAGTCCCAGTACCTCTTTTTCTTCTTTCCTTTTCGCCTAGTGAGCATCAATCCCTTAAACTCCTTCTTACTTCGCGCGAGCGCTCCAGAAAAAAAAAAAAGGAAAAAAAAGGAGAGGAAGAAGCGACTCCAAAATCCTAAAATTTTGCCGAAATTGAAAACTCATCGTTTGCATGTCATTCCAAACATTATTTTGAAGTTGATGTGGTTATTTCCATGCAAATTTGGTGTCGATATCCTTCTCTGAGATTTTTTGCTTCGATTGAAGAAAATGAAGAACAAGATTACAACATTGGTAACAATCAATGAATCTCTTTATCTAGAGATATGTTTAAAGCATTTAACGACTTAATAAATACTCTAAATTGAAGAATGAGTGAAGATGATGATTTTTAAAGATTTTGGAAATATGTCGACTATTTTATGGAAGTCAAGTCGCAAATGCTGGTCGAGATAGTAATACCGACCTAGTAATTGTTTGGTCGGAATTCCCAGCCAGTGAAGTAATTAAATCAGTATTGATTTCCCGACCTTGCTAACTTGAAGTGTTTCATATTCATTGAACTTATTTCTCCGGTTATTATGGGTTCAAGAAACTTTTGAAAACAGTGGATTTAAGGGCACAGACGCTGACGGTGATTATAGTTTGCATTTTAGTACTACTCAGGTATTTATAAGAGATTAATTTTATTTGCCTGAAATAATGTTTAAAATAATAATAACAGTAACATTTTTTATCTCTGTTAGGTTATATAGCATATAGCGTAACGCATAACATAGGTTACACAATTTTCTATTTATTTAATTAAAAATAAATATAAAACTGTATAAAATTAATTTTTTAAATTGAAAATTGAATTAAAAATTATAAAAGAAAATATAAAAAAATTATATCCTAGTATTTATTCTAAATTTCTAACAAGTTCCACTGTAATTCTCATTTTTATCTTCATAGATTGAATTAGATTCACATTTATAATTTTAGTCATCATCTAAATAAGAAAATAAGATTTCAAATTTATTTTTAATTATTATCAATATTGTAATTTATATTTTGTAATACTCAGTTTATGTTATTTTTAATTATTCATTTTAGATTAGTTGAGAATTTAATTTAATCAGCAATTAAAAAATTTCAGTAATTGAAAATAAATTATAAAAAAGAAATTTAGTAATTAGAAAGAAATTATAGCAAATAAATAAGGGTGTACAAGCTAACAATACTACAAGCAATCAAATAAGCAAACAATAAGCTGTCAAATGAAAAAAAACTACACAAATTCGCTAACAATCAAAATAAATAATCGAAATCAATATAAAAACTATTTAAAAATTATTGTAAATAACATAACATAATGTAATTTAACATAACGTAAAATAACTTAAAATAACATAAAAAAACGCATAGTTACAGTGTATTGGGTTATTTCCAACTGTTAAGTAATATTGACTTTCTGTTAGGTTTTATTAACCCAACATAACAGGTTTCATAACGCGTTATTTTCAACATTGGCCTGAAACTTGATTTACTATTTTAGAGTTTCTAATTAATGAAGTAACTCTTCAGATTTTTGAAAGTCGAGATGAATTATACCAGTGGGTTGGAGATATAGGTAGGAAGCTTGGATTTATGATTATGATTGCAAAGTCAGACAGTGGTGGTTGTAGTAGGCGGGGTTGGATTTCTTTTGGGTTGCAAACGTGGAGGCAAAGCAAGATTGAAGAAAACAGCTAAACATGATAGTTTCAGGGGAAGTAGGAAGTGTGAATGTCTTTTTAAATTAGTAGGTCACCAGTTAAGTTTGGGGGGTTCAGAATGGAGGTTGAGCGTTAAGTGTGGTGTGCATAATCACGCGTCAGCGGTTTATCTTGAGAGTCACTCCTATGCAGAGAGGTTATAAACGAGTGAGAGCTTCGTTGTGGTTGAGCTTTCAAAATGTCACGTCCGCGAGAGATATATTAGTTACATTGAAGCAAAAAAACCCGATGAATGTCTTTACGATGAAAACTATCTATAATACTCGTCACAAGTATAAAGTTATTGAGCATGGAGGAAGAAGTCAGATGCAATACTTATTATACAAAGTTTATGAAGCGAACTACATTGAATGACATCGGATAAATAAAGTTACTGACTCTGAAACTGATCTCTTCTGAGCGCATCCTAATAGGGTTGAATTGTTACGTGTATTCCCGGGCGTGATTATCATGGACAACACGTATAAGACGAACATGTACAATTACCCGCTTTAGAGACAGTCGATGTGACATCAACAAACATGATATTTGCCATTGCTTTTTCATTTCTTGACCGAGAAAAGAAGAGTAATTATGCTTGGGTGCTGGACAAACTCTGTGAGTTACTTGTTGATAATTTTCAACCCAGCGTCATTGTCACGGACAGGAATTTAGCACTTATTAAAACCGTGGAATCCATCTTCCCCTCAAGTAAGCATCTTCTATGCAGATGATATATCAATGGCGCGTCGTCTCGTCTTCTTTTTCACGGCACTGGGTGCGCTAATAATGACAGGACCGAACGTTGTTGAAGAGAGAGAGAGGAAGAAGAATATAGTGGGGAGAGCGAATGGAACGAGGAAAAGAGTGGGGAGGAAGAAAAATGGAGAGAATGAACAGTTGGTGAACCCATTTTCTCTTAGTGAGCCCCATTTTCTCTTAGTGAGCCTCATTTTCCCCTCTCAAATAATTTCGGAGGCAAAACTAAAAAAATTATGGGACTTACTAAGAAATTGGGGCTCACTAGGACAAGTATGGGGCGCATCTAGCAACTCCCATGAGTAAATTGAGCTGAGTACACTTGACCAAGTTAATAGGGTTTGTTTTTGGGTGAGGGTTAGGCTGGCTCGATCAGGAAGACGGAGTGGCGGCTAGGGCTTGGGCGATTCCGAGCGGCGGACTGGGCTATCCGCAGCGGAGAAGGGAGCGGCTGGCGAGGCGGCGAGCGGTGCAGTTGGGCGATCGGGCGGCGAGCAGCAGGCAAATGGGTGGATCGGGCGGCGATTCTGCTCCGGTGGGCGGGTCTGCTCTGGGCTGCGGGCGACTGGCCTAGGAGGTCCTTCACCGTCCAAATGAGCTGGCATAGGAAATTGCTTAGGATCTTCTTCGAATTCTCTCTTGTTGAGGATATGCTTAGCAGGCTCCAATGCAGAAGTTCTAAACTGCTCTTCATTTGCTGCCTTAAATCCTTCTTCAGCCAAGGGCTTAAACCTTTCTTCTGGTAAAGGCCTAAACCTATCTTCTGGCAAACCATGACCAAAACCTGCCTCATGCATTCCACCGACCGAAACATGGTTTACCATCTCATTCAGTATCATAGTGTTCGGCTGACCATAAGGAGCATGCTCAGCTGGCATAGGACGGTGAGATTCAAGTTGCCGGCCATCAAAAACTCCATGTCTCTTAATGGCATGTCCTTCAGCTTCCATAGCGTTGACATTAGAAGATTCACCCATCCTATCTTCATGAATAAATGAAGGCCCTCCCATCATCCTGTCAGGTGTATCCAGCGTTCCAGGGGATGGTCCATGCATAATTGGCCGAGCCAAAGGCTCCCCCAAGGGCAGTTCTTGCTCCTCCAACGTGAGATTGAGGGGATTACTTTGAGATTGCCCTTGAGGGGCCATCACCTGTTGCTCAAAGCCTTTGGGTGGGAACCCATGATGGCTAGGAACCCTCCTGGAGGAGGTGGCAGACCTTGACTGGGAATCCCCGCATGGGGAGGCGGCCAGAAAGGCTCTTGAGCCACTGGTAGTTTTCCCTGGCGAGGAAAAGATTCAATGTACATTGTACCCAGGAGGCCTTATTTGACTTGGTGGCATGCATCGTCCATGCACATGCATCTGATGAGAAGGCTCTGGGAACATTCTTTCTTGGCTAGAATGATGAGTGGACTGCAGAAACATCCGATCAGAAGCCGGAGGCCTCTGGGATGACATGGTGGGTTCTGGCATTTTGTTCTTTATAATTCCCATTTATATGTGTAACATGTGAAGTATTTTGATTCTTAACTGAGAAAGAGCTCAGTTCAGAACTGAGAACCGAGTTCTCAGAGAGAACAGTGATGCTGAGAACTCAAGTTTGTACAACATATTCTAGGGCCTTCAAATGAAGCTTTGAGACAAAGCTACGAGGGTGCTGAGATTTAGATTTGGTGGAGAGGATTTGGGAGAAGATAGAGAGAACAGGTTATGAGAGGAGTGTCAACTATTATTTTAAGAGCACATTGAGGGTGCTGAGATTTAGATTTGGTGGAGAGGATTTGGGAGAAGATAGAGAGAACAGGTTATGAGAGGAGTGTCAACTATTATTTTAAGAGCACATTGAGGAAGAAAGAGATGTTGAGGATGAGGAGGTGGATCCAATCCAGACGAGAGGAAGAAAGAATGAGGGAAAGAGAAAAGAATGGAGGGAATTAACTATCATTTTCCTCCTTTTTGTACCCATTTTCAGGATATAACAGGTATAAAGAGTCAAAAAGTTAAGTTTACTTACGAAAGTAGTATAAGGGACCAAACTAAAGTAACTTAAATATTTTGGAGATTAATATCAAAATATGAAGTTTTGAGGGATCGATATGTAATTATTAAAGAATTAAGAGATCGATATGCAAAAACCCCTTTATTTTATTGCGTAAAAATAGCCTTCACTATTTTTTTAGTGAGCACTATGATCCATTTTCTTCCTTCTCTAACCATTAGAAAACGTTTATCTCCCCAGCAAAGGTGAGCAGCGACCAACCTCGTACGGTGATGGGGAGAATGACGAGAAGCGAGGGAAAATAGGAGATCGGGCGAAGGCGATGGGAGAATGGAAGTTAGGGTTGGTTCTCACTAAGAAAAAAATGCTAGAGAGGAGGAATTGAGTTAAAATGGTAAGATTAGAGGTGCTCACTAAGAAAAAAGCATCATTTTTGAAAGTTATATGGTGCTCACTAAGCAGATGGTGCTTACTAAGAAAAAAATGGTGTGCATTTAGAATTTCCTGCAAGCAACCTTACCAAATTAGTAAATATATGACCTTCAAGCAAAAAATAAATTGTTTTAAACTACCAAATATAATACAGTACAATACAATAATATCCAGTAATTAAAACAAAATACATAGATAATATCTATTCTACCGTTGCAACTTCTGTCATAACAACATCTTGATCTGCGTCTAACTGGTTGGGGGCAAGCATGGTGTTTGGATCTAGATCAAGAGCTGCATGCATTCGTCTTTGAAAGAGAGACATGTCCAGTAGATAATATAAAGATATGTGAAAATGAAGTACTGGTTTATGGTGTGTGTGTGGAACTTTAATGTTTTTGAATATTTTTTTATTTCTTTCTCTCTGTATGTTCCAACACATAGATGCCATTTTGGTAACTGTACTTTATCCCCACGCACTCTCCTAGTCCAAATATTATCCATCTTGGTCAATTCAATGGCAACACTGTAAGTATACGCACACTTGTTCCGTAACTTAGCTGCATAGGCACAAAAAAACAAATGATCCATGGATCATCGTTGGCTTTGCACAACATGCAAATACCAAGTTCTGTCCAACCCTTCTTTTGAAGGTTGTTCCAAGTCAGGATTTCTTCCTTTGTAAAAAATCAAGAAAAAGCCCTAACCTTCAATAGGCACTTCATATTCCAAATAGTTTCAACCGAGGCCAGCATTCTACCTCCGTCTATAAACTGATTGTAGGGTGATACTAACTGAGAATACACCTCGAGTATCCCATCTCCAGACAGAATAGTCGATCTCTTGGTGTCAAAGTTTGACCCCCTAAAGCAAATTCTCAAAGTGTAAAATGATCACTCTCCATGCCTAAAGAGTGAAACTCTGCCTGAGCGCTACACTCCATCTATAACGGCACCGCTAGTTATTGACTGTGACATATTGTTCACGTGCCAATTCAGTAGGCATTTAGGAAATGCAAGTAGAGAGGGTTCCCTGAACACCACCTATCGTACCAGAAAGAGACCATCTCTCTTCCATTTGGACAAAGGAAATACTTGGTCAGAAGATATTTTTAATGACAAACATTTTCTTCCAAAGTGTTGGCATAGTTGTGATATTATATGGTTACAATCTCCATGTTAGAGAACTCATTCAAGACAATTGCCTATCCAATGTTACAGTTTCAAAAAATTAATATGTCATACGTATATTGCAAATCTGTAAATATGACGGAGGAAGATCATAGTTTTTCACTAATCATCCCAGTATGTTTTGCCTTTATGATAAGTTTATTTTAGACTATCAGCCACCCAGATAAAAACCAGAGGGGATAAGGAGTCCACATGTTTGAGTCTCACTTGCATACTATTTTCTTTCTTGTTCTATCATTCACAAGAATTCGAATCTTAGTAGATAACAACCACATCATGGTCAACGAAATCCACCTTTCTAAGAAGTTGCAAGACTTCAAATAGACATTCTTAATTGACCATATTAGATGACATCTCAAAATCGAGCTCCAACATGTACCCATCATAGTTTGTTTTCTTGCATTTGTGCCCGACTTCCTGGATGATAGTGATTCCCTTGAGGATATTTCTATTAGCAATGAAGCTAGATTGATAGTCAACATTTAGTATGTGAAGTACAGTGTATAGTCTGTTCGCCAAAATCTTAAAAATAATCTTGAAAAAAAATTATTGAGCGGGGCAACGTGCCTACAGTCCTCCCACTTTGGATGGTGAATCATATTTGGAATGAGAACTATTTGGAAATAGTTAATTCTATACAGCCTCACTGACCCTATTGGCCTCCCTCAGGAATTCTAGGAAGTTTTAAAGTGCTTTGAGGTGATGGAGTGATGTATTATAAAATATTCTTAAGAACAATTACTTGTAAGTTTTTTTTTTTAAATATTTTGAATTGTTCATAAAATACTCCAAAATATCTTGATAATGTTCACTAGAATACTCCAAATTGGGGTATTTTGGAGTGTAAAATATTCAATCAAAAAAATATCATATCTCTTTCTTTTACATGTTTATGAAAACATAAAATCCATGAGAAATTAAACTTCCAAGCAATAGGCTTGAAAATCCCCAGAACCGATAGTTAAGACACCGTAAAACACATACTATCAAAATACTTTAAAACACATACTTTAAAAATGCCCTAAACTACTTTGTTTTTGACATCCCAGCACAGCCTAAAGGACATCTTTTCTAAGTGCATATCCTTTTATTTTTTGAAAATTTGAGTATCTTCTAGGGGCACACATCTGTTTTTTTTTTTTCAAAATATGCTCTCTTTTCCTAAATTTGAGTATCTTCTAGGGGCACACACTAAGACGAAGAAGAGATTATATTTATCTAGAAAATTAATGATGATAAACTTGTAATTAATATTTACTTTAGTTGAGTGTGACTTTAGAATTTCCCTAAGTCCACTATGCTCATGTAATAATAAGTAGGACAGGAAAAATAATTTGAGTCAATGTTATTCTATATAAATTATTTTTAATCCTAACAGCCCAACGTTTTAATATTAATTAACATTAATTTTTACTTCACTTCCTCTATTAGTATAACCAAGTCTATATTTTAAAATCCTTTTCATTGTTATGCAAAAATTAAGAAAAAAGTTTCTACAGTATATCGACTATATATCATCATTAAGATTTTTACAAAATAATTGATCATACAAGTGGTACCTTTGGGGCAATTGTTTGCGGCTAAATTCTGGTGATTCGCCTTTCCTTCCATCGAATAAGCTTGAATTACAATGAAAGAGAACAAAAAAAGAACAAACGAGAGAATTTTATATTTCAATCGCTCTCTTTTACAATAAACGTGGGATCTGTGTGGCGATGGGATCTATAGTAGTTCATTTAGACGATCAGACGTCAAACTTTTCTCTCTTGAAGATGGCGGCCGACTGTAGACTATCTTTTCTAGTTTTGATTGTTCAAGGCTCCGTGCATAACTCGAACTCTTCAAAAACCTCCAAAAGATTCTTCACGAACTCAAGACTCTGTGCGTAACTTGAATTCTCCAAGAATTTCAGGAAAAGATCTCAATTGTCAAAAAAAAGAAGAAGCCCCCTAGGGTTTCACCAAGAAGGTATTTATAGCCCCAGGAAGATTTGAGAGTTTCTATCTAAATAAAATTTGCTCTCATCAAGAATTCCAATCAAATATCTTAGTTTTGATTTAAATCTCTTGATTTAGAATTCTTATTGAACTTAATTTGGATAACTGGATTAGCCCAAATCATAATCTCAATCAATTTAAGATTCTGGTTATCTGCTCACGCGGAGTTAACGCGGAGCTAAATAACCAAAAACGCAGGAGCTATAAACATCTCAGCGTTTTACTCAAACGCGGGGCTAAAAATAGCCAGACGCGGGGCTATAGAATTAGCTCCGCGTTCTGTTGTGGAAAATCCTTTTTACTTAGAAATTTTCACTGCCAACAGCAATCACAAGCTATTTAATAACCAGATCTAAAATATAGTCTCAAATATGTCTCTAAACTAAATGGACCAAGTCGGACCAGGCCAGATTTGACCCAATTCCAAGCCTTGATACCTGTTTTTAATCATGAAATTATCCTGAGATTGAAAAATTCATTGACCATACCATATATATATATATATATATATATATATATATATATATATATATATATATATATGAGAAAACGGGAAATTCACCGATAGTGAAGAGAATTTCTTCACTACCGTTTAGATGGTCCAATAAAATCATTACACGTGGCGCCACTAAAACAACAAACAATAAAACAATATTAACTATCCTTTGAGTGGTACCATGTATAATAATTTTACTGGACTACCTAAGTGGCGGTTAAAGAACTCCCTTCACTACTGGTAAATTTTTAATTTACTATATATATATATATATATATATATATATATATATATATATATATATATATATATATATATATATATATATATATATATATATGAGAAAAGGAGAAATTCATCGGCAATGAAGGAAGTTCCTTCACCAGTAGTTAGGTGGCTCAATGAAATAATTACATGTGGCGCCATTCAAAAAGCGGTTAAGAGAGTTCTTTTATTTGTTGTATTGAGTGGTATCACATGTAATTATTTTATTAGGTCACATAAACGCCAGTGAAAAAACTCTATTTATCGTCGATTAATTTCCCGTTCTCTCTCTTTCTCTCTCTCTCTCTCTCTCTCTCTCTCTCTCTCTCTATATATATATATATATAATAAACTAATAAACAACAACTAAGCCTTTTATCCCAAGTATTTGGGGTACGCTACATAAACCAAAAAAAAAAAGAATCACGCCGAATCGATCACTTTGATATTCCTTCTCCATTT
Source organism: Dracaena cambodiana (assembly GCA_036321105.1). NCBI lineage: Eukaryota > Viridiplantae > Streptophyta > Magnoliopsida > Asparagales > Asparagaceae > Dracaena > Dracaena cambodiana. The sequence goes on from JAYEPQ010000003.1 coordinate 169,738, forward strand.
ATTTCTGTCAAGTAATATCTCCTTATTTAAACATCTAGACTCCATATTTTTGCGTATCACTTCCATCCATATTTTTTTCGGTCTTTACTTCATTCATTTAAATTGTCCTACATTGATAAACTCTCATATTCGAACTGATGAATTTGTACGCCTACGTTGCACATGACCAAACCACTGTAAGTGATTTTCTCGCATCTTTTCATCAATGGGAGTTACATCTATCTTAGCACGAATATCTTCATTTCTCATTTTATCTCTCATAGTGTTGCCGCACATTCAACGAAGCATGCGCATGATCTTCTACACTTATCTTCTATGAATAACGTTTTTTTATAACCCAACATTACGTGTCATATAATAAAACTGGCATAATACTAGTTATATAAAATTTTTCTTTCAATTTTAACGGAATGTTACAGTCGCATAAAACTCCCATTGCTTTTCTCCATTTCAACCAGCCACCTTGTATCGTATGGTTAACATCATTATCGATCTCTCTATCATTCTGAATAATATAACCTAAATATCTAAACTGATTGCTAATTTGTATCTCTTGCCTATCTAGTTTTACAGCATTATAGTGTATGGTCCGTCGTTTACTAAATTTACACTCCATATACTCTATTTTAGACCTACTCAATCTAAAACCTCTAGATTCTAATGTATTCTCCATAACTCTGACTTGGTATTTACCCATATTTTTGTCTCATCAACTAAGATAATATCATCAGCAAATAGCATACACTAAGGTATCTCATCATGAATGGTTTTAGTAAGCTCATCTATCACTGTAGCAAATAAAAATGGGTTCAATGCAGATCCTTAATGCAATCCAAGTGTGATAGAAAAATCACCTGTTAAACCACCACATATTCTGACATTGGCCACTCTATCATACAAGTCCTTAATTATGTCGATATACTTGATGGGAACTCTTTTCTTTATCAGTGTCTACCAAAATATCTATCGTGAAAGCTTATCATAAGGTTTCTCTAAGTCAGTAAATACCATATGCAAATCTGTATTTCTCTCTCGGAATTGCTCTATAAGTTGACGAAATAAATTAATAGTTTCTGTCGTCGATTGTCCTGACATAAATCCAAACTGGTTCTCCGATATTTTAAGAGTTTGTCACAATTTATATTCAATTACTCTTTCCCAAAGCTTCATAGTGTGACACATGAGTTTTATTCTCCGATAGTTAGAACAACTCTGAATATTGCCCTTATTCTTATACAGAGATACTATGGCACTCTTCCTCCATTCATTTGACATTTTCTTAGTTCGCCAAATCTTGTTAAAAAGATCTGTTAGCCATCTTATACCAATCCCTCATAAATATCTCCATACCTCTATAGGAATCTCATCTGGACCAATAATTTTTCTTAATTTCATTCTCTTCAAAAGCTCTTTACTTCAAACTTTTTAATTCTACACATAAAACTACGATTCATATCCTCACATTGAATAGTAAGATCTCCCAAATCTTGAGTAAAACTACCATTATATAATTTATCAAAATAATTTTTCCATATTTCTTTAATCTCTTCGTCTCGGACTAGAAATGTCTGATTCTCATTTTTAATATACTTTATAGTACATAGGTTTTTAGACTTTCTCTCTTTTATTCGAGCAATTCTATATATATCATTTTCTGCCTCTTTATTATCCAACTTCTCGTACACTTATTTATATAATTTAGTTTTTGCATCTTGAACAGGTTTCTTAGCCTCTTTCTTTGCTAGTTTATACTTATCAAAACTTATTCCATTATTATTATTATTATTATTATTATTCAAATCTCTATAAAAGTCTCGCTTAATCTTAATAGGATTTTTTATCTCTTCATTCCACCATGATGTATCCTTACATGGTGGAGCACCGCTCCTCGACTCACCGAATATATATTTAGCTATCCTTTTAATGCAGCTAGCCATTTTAGTCCATGTTACATTAGGATCATCATGATCCTTTCAATCTACTTCTTATACTACTCTATCTATATAAACTTTTTAATTACTTTCTAATCGCCACCACTTGATCTTAGAATCTAATTTATACTTAATCTTTCTAAGTTTCTGTCTAATTTGAATATCTAAAACTAAGAGTTTATATTGGGTAACTACACTCTTACCTGACACTACCTTACAATCGATACAACTAGTTTTATTTACCCTCATAGTTAAAAAAAATCCATTTGGTTTGCATTCGATCCACTTTTAAAAGTAAGTAAGTGAGAAACTCTCTTTTTAAACTAAGTATTCGCTAAAATTAAATCATAAGACAAAGTAAAATTTAGAATTGAGTTACATGCTTCATTTCTTTCTCCAAAACCAAATTCTTCATGTACACTATCAAACTCATTACGACTAGTTCCTACATTCCCATTGAGATAATTACCAATAAATAGTTTTTCTCTAGCGGGTATTTCTTATACTATCTCATTAGATCCTCCCAAAATTGATGTTTATTGGATTCACCAGATCCTACTTGTGGTGCATATGCGCTAATGATATTAAAAATCTCTCCATCTAAAATAAGTTTAATTAATAAGATTCTATCACCCTTCCTATTAACCTCCACTACGTCTTTAAGTAATTACTTATTTATGATCACACATACCCCATTACGATTTCTATCTCTACCCGTATACCAAAGTTTATAATCCAAAGCTTCTATAATTTTAGTTTTCTCACCTACCCACTTAGTCTCCTGCACACACAAAATTTTAACTCTCTTTCTAACCATAACATCAACTAACTCTGCTAATCTACCTGTAAGGGAATCTATATTTCATTATGCCAACCGAAATTTATATTTATATTTATGAGCTAATTTCTTTAACACTACCCGCTTATTAAGATGTGAGAACCCTCTTATATTTGACACCACACCCGAGCGCTAACATGGCGCGTCGCTTCTGGGTGACGACCTAGCAACCCTCACACATTTTTCACTATACCCGGGCTCCTATGTAGCGCGTCGCTCAGTAGGGAATGCTCCAACGACATTCATATTTTGACTCATATCATAATATGTGATAATATTTTACGTTGGCTGTCACTAGCCTACCACAACCCTCCTCCTTTATCCTGCATTGGGACAGACAGTGCATAGCACTGGCGAAGTTATATATATATATATATATATATATATATATATATATATATATATATATATATATATATATATATATATATATATATATATATATATATATATATATATATATATATATATATATATATATTCCAAAATTTAAAAAATTGATGTACGCTATTTTTTTTTTACTATTCTAGGTTACTATTATGGAAAGGAAGTACAAATTGAGAATAGAAGAGAAGGAAAAGTGGTGGAAGAATGGCATACATATAGGAGTGGCAAATGGGTCGGACGGCCCATCGGGCTTGCCCGGGTCGGCACGTGCCGGGCACGGCATGCCATGCTGCCCTGGCTCGGGCCTGGGTCAGGGTGGTCGGGCCTCTGGCCTACAATGACATGGCCATACCATGTCGTGCCTTGCCGGACATGAGACAACATGTATAATATTTTTTTTCTAATAATGTAGTTGTTGGGTGTTTTTGTTATGGTGGGGGGAGATTGCATTTTTTTGCAGGAAGCTCCCCCGACAGCTATGAGACTAGCCATTGTGGGTGGGGGGAGGTTTGCAAAAAAAAATTATAAATTTAAACACCAACGGTCAAATAGCCGTTGGGGTTTTTTTATTTTTTATTTTTTATTTTGCAAAAATCTTGTTCTTCCTCCTATAAATATCCTCTCCTTTCTCCAAATTCAGTTTTTCTCACAATTTTTAAACTCTCTTCAATTTTTATCCCTCTCTAATATTTCCAAACTCAAAATTCATACACAAAAATTTATTCATCAAGATTCAAGACTCAAGAGTAAGTATCAAGAAGACCTTTCCTAAGCAATCTCGTTTTGGTTTCAACATTCATAAAAAAAAAAGGAAGCAATTTTCGGCTTTAAACTCTCTCCAAACAAATAAAATTCTCAAGACAACTCTCAAACTCTCTCTTCGACTTGCGACCTTGAGGTATTTATTTTTTTTAGCTTATTTTTATTCGGTTTCTTTGTGGTTTTTTTTAAAAAAAACCCATACTCGTCCGACGCTTCTTCTTCTCAAGCCGCAGATAGTTTTTGTCATTTTTTATCGAATACCGATTTGTTTGTGAATCATTAGAACACACTCACAAGTTCTATTTGTGACACAGTTATACGAACATAGAATTTTCTAATTTGTCACAAGAAGAGTCCACCTAAATCACAATACCCAAGATAACCATTTCCTCTAGAGCTTCAAATTTCGATATATGGAATCACTTTAAAATATTTATAGAAGATGGTGTTAGGAAAACTAGATACAAATATTATAAAAAATCATACTTCTTCCCTAAAGGAAGTAGAATGGGTCATTTTAAAAGACATTTAGAAAAAGCAAACCCATCAAATGAGCCGTAACAAACACAATTAAACACATATAGAAGAACTTTAGAAACCTTTAATCATATATCTAGTAGAGAACAATTAGCAACATATATAGTGTACGCCTAACAACTCTTCCTCATAACCGAGACCCAAAATTTAAAAATTTTATAAGAACGACATATAACCCCGAATTTAAAAAAAGTCCTGCGATCAACTTGTAAATTGAATATTTAAAAATACATAAAAATAGAAGACAAATTTTAATTGTCATTTTAATTTCAATAATTTATAGAGTTGTAATAATCCCCGATTGTTGGGAGACGTTAGATAATAGTTATTATTTACATGTAACAGCTCATTATATAAATCAAGATTGAATAATTCAAAAAAAATAATAGGGTTTAGAAGATTTGAATTTTCACATAATGCATATAATTTTTCACAATCTTTACTAAGTGTTTTTGTAGCATTCAGAATAGAATGAATTTTTTTTCTATTTCTTTCAATAATGCTTTCGGAAATATGGCCGCAATAGAATTTTTAAAAAATATTACTAAATTGATTCTAGAAGGTAAATTATTTCATATTCTATGTATTACCACATAATTAATTTGTGTATGCAAGAAGGATTAAGAGTAGTAAATGATTTAATAACTAAAATTAATAACACAATAGCATTTGTAAAATATAGTGTGCTAAAAAGACAAATTTTAAACTAAATATGTAATAATTTTAAAATCTCACTAAGAATTTTATTCCAAAATATAAGAACAAGATGGAATTTTACATAAATGTTGGATGAAACAATTAAATATAAATATATAGTAAATTTATTTAACGAAATGGAATTATAATCTTGTAGTTTGGTTGTTAATGAATGAAATCATTTATATTATATTTGTATTTTTTTAAGGAAATATAAAGATGCAACTAGAGCACTTCCAGGTATCTACTACCCAACCACACATATTACAATTTATTTTTTAACCAAAATTATTTAGGTTTTTACTGAAAATAGGAATAAACCATTTCTTGAAGATATTGTAAATCAAATAGAAATTAAATTTAGTAAATATTTTAAAAATTTTCCGTACTTACTATATTTTGCAACCGTAATAGATTCATGATGTAAATTAGATGGAATGAAAATTTTAATAGTCCGAACGGAAAGGGAAGCCGATCTGAGTCCCATGGGCAGCCCGTCTAAACAAAACCCTACAAATATGGGTTATACAAATAATGTTTAAGAATTAATTAATGACATGGGTTAATTACACTCAGACCCTTGTAATATATTAGTGTATAACTTATCACATCTAAAGTTTAGTCTATAATTTATCATTCTTAAAGTTTAAAACCTCACTTAGACCCCTTGGATTGTTAGTTAAGTTATCAATAGTTAGATATTCTCATCCAATTTTAAGAATTAAAACACTCTTATTTTTTAATTCTAATTTAGCAATCTTCCTCCTCCTTAAGAACCTCACATACTATCAAGGTTTCTCAACCCACCTAAATCAATTCTCAAGTCCAAAGTCTCCTCCCTCCCTCCCTCTCCCCTCCTCTCTCTCTCTCTCTCTCTCTCTCTCTCCCCTCTTCTCGGCTTCCACATAAATATTTGCTCCTATCTAGGAGAACTTTTAGGCACAAGAAGGTTTTGAACTCAACTGATAGTATGGAAAAGGAGGCAAAAGTTCCGGGCCTACGGCTTTCTGGGAAATAATCAAATGAGAGGGTTGCTGCAGAAATTAGGGGCAATTGCGATTCAGAGAGAGATGGATTGCATTGTAGACCTCATATTTCTGCAATGGAACAAGACATCACATTCGGTTCTAAAGATTTTCATTCAGTGCAGAATTGGATTGGATCAGAAACTGATGTAGGGGGTTTAAAATCTCTACCTAAGGAACTTCCTTTGCCGAGTCCTCAGCCAAGATTGATTGCCTGGAACCCGATCACAAGAAGATATTATGCAAGGTGTATTAAACCTTCAGGATTTGTAACCGACATTTTTAATCCTCTGGATCATAACTGAAATGCGAAACGCGAATCTTAAGTTTTAGATTTGCATTTCCTTCAAGTCACAACCGTAATGCGGCTCTCAGATCTTAGATTCGTGGCTCATTTATATTACATCCGGAACGCGGATCTCAGACTTTAAATTCGCAGCTTTTTTAGATCGCAACCGGAATGTGAATATCAAATTTTAAATTCGCGATTCTTTTTCAATCACAACCGGAACGTGAATCTCAAATTTTAGATTCGCAACTCATTTTAATCACAATCGGAACACGAATCTCAAACTTTAGATTCGCAGCAGTGTGATGGCAAGTTTTCTGCTTTGACTCCTTTGAAAAAATAAAACACAACCCTGTGAATGCTATATTTTAATTCTTCTTTAACTTATATCTGCAGATCTGAAAGATGATCCTCATAAACGAAAATTTTGCCAATACATAGATTGTTGAAGAAGGGTGTCCACAAGTTGAGTCATGGAGTAGAGAGTGACTCCGCCCAAGCTTCCCCTCATCCCTTGTTAATTACAGTCAAGGGTAAAATATTCTTTTCATATCACGAGTGCCTCACATGTGCTCATCTGAGACGGCGACCAAATCGAGTTTGCTCTCCTAGGAGGTCTAAGTGAGAGTTTTAAATTTTAGGAATGATAAATTATACACATCTATACTATAAGAGATCTAAGTGTAACTAACTCTAATAATATTAAAACATATTTAGATATTATGTACTATACATATGAAGATATATATAGTAATAAATTCCCAAATACAAACCAACCACTATTGAAGAAAATAGATGATCAATAATGTCAATTGTATTCAACAATAAAAAAATCTAGGCAAACTAGTATTTTTTTTTTTTCAATGAACTTCACAACTATTTAGATAAAGCCAATGCAGACACTTAATAACATGGCAGTTATGAAGATTTTGATATTTTGGCTGGGTAAGAATCACAGAAGAAAACATATCCTGTGCTTTTCAATATGGCTTGTGATATACTAACCCCTCTGGTATTCACAGTAGTATCGAACTCTGCTTTTAGTACAAGTTAGAGAGTACTAACAGAATCGAGGAGTTCAATGGCAGCAAATATATTAGAGATATCTATTTACTTAAAGGAGTAGCTGGATGCTGAACAAAAAAAATCAAGGAATTTCAAACGATTTTGAGTAAGAGAACTCATCTGAGGAAAATTATAAATTAAAGGCGTCTACACTATTAAGTTTTTATTTTTTTTTTCCTCTTCACAATTGTAATTTTTCATGTAATTTTTTCAAATTTTTCATATAATTTTTCCAAAACTTATAATTCTCTTAAAAAATACTAAGAATAAGTAGAGCGTGACGGTCAGGGTCCTATCCCTCTCTTCGGACTTTGTATGATTTGCAAAGAGATTTATAGAGTTAATTTATTAGTGTAATGAGATTTTATATAATAAAATTTTATTTTCATAATTCTTTTTATGTGTTAGAACTAACTAAACTAAATTAACTTACTAACTAAATTAACAAAATATTCTCATTTAAAAAAAAAAAAAAAAAAAACTACCTAGACTAGCACATGGGAGCAAGGGCACGACATGTGCCTGGCAGGTCATGCCCGTGTGCCCAGGCGGGTGTGCTGTGCACCCAAGCCGTACCAGGCACGGGCCGGTTGCCACTGTACACAACCTTTAATTATTTATTCTATTATTCAGAGGAAATTAATGGAAATACGATAACCCTGCCGGCTAATATTATATTATAGTTTATTATATTCCCACATTAATCTACTACAGTTAACTTCACGTACTAATTAACTAAGCAAGGCCCTAAGACTGCGAATCGATGGGCCATCAAGGAGATCGCCTACAGCCTCACTTGCCTTATCCCTCCATATCTCAGCATTGTTCCTAATTGACCTCGATGTACTGTTGTTATCTTTTGATCCTTTTCCACGTAGATGATCATCTGCGTCGTCTGATGCTTCTGATCCGAGTCTTTCCATTGATGGCATTAAAAATATGACATCCAAACACCTCTTAAGCTCTTTTCTTTCCATGACTCCTTCTCCATTAACCTCTGCCCTCACACCAACCCCCCACACTCCCTCTGCTAGCTTCGCATTAGTGGCCTGCTCAATCCATTGCGGCACCATCACCATGGGCACGCCGCATGCTATGCTCTCCAGCATCGAGTTCCACCCGCAGTGTGTCACGAAGCACCCTACAGAAGGGTGTGATAGTACCCTCACCTGATTGCACCATTCCACAACTATACCCTGCTGCTGCTGCTGCTGCTGCTGCTCCAGCAACCCATCATCATCATCTCTGCTGCTGCTGCTGCTGCTGCTGCAGGCATCTCTTCTCACAACCCAAAGATACGGCATCCTGCTCTCTCTCAACCCTTCCCGTATCTCCTCCATCTGGCATCGGCTAAACTTTGAAAGGCTTCCGAACGAGATGTATACTACTGACCTCTCCTCCTTGCTGTCTAACCACTCTATGTATCTGCTTTTATCTTCTTCAAACAGATCAGATTCCTTTTCCTTATCCTTCTCCTTGTAGATGATAGGGCCAATCGGCAAGAGATTCAACTCTTGTGCACTGATTGCATCGATGGCATCAGCTTCTAGAGCATGGAATGTGTTGATCAGCACTTTCGGTGCTGCCACTCTTGATCTGATTATATCATTATTATTACTACTACTACTACTTTGATCAGCAGCTGCCTTAATTTTCAACACCTTATCTTTATCCAGCACCTCCATAATGTCTCCATAAGCATCGAGGTAAGGACTGTTTTCATCGGTGATTATGGATGGTAGGTCCTTGATCTGCAGCTGCGGCAGCCCAGGCAAATTTAACGCAAAAGAGGGGTTGTCCTTGTGGGCGGAGATGATCTCAGCGTAGCCGTGGAAGTAGTGGTAGTAGATGCTGAAGACGGCAGCGGGTTGAGTCCAGTATAGGACTGAGGGGATGCCCAGGACGTCCCGTGCCACGTCAGCAGCCCATGCTGAGAGGATGGTGTAGAGGACGCACGTCACGGGGCGGCCACGGTCGGCTAGGGAACGGGCCAGGCAGGTCAGGGTCTGGGAACCAACGACCTTGAACTGGGCCATGAAATGGTTGCCGTCGTCGATGTCCGGATTGAATCCCTGGTTGTCGTAGCCATCGGAGTAAGCGGCGTAAGAGACAAGCCCCTCATCCACCACCATGCCCCCCCTGCGGACTTGATCATGATCATCATCGGCATCGGCATGACCAGCATCAATAATGGCATGAGACGGAGGGAACAAGCGACGATGAGATGAGAGGGGTATGGCAAGGGTGACCCTGACGCCTGTAATTCGGGACAAGCGTCGGGCGAGGTGCCGGGCAGGAGTAATTTGGCCCTGAATGGCCATGGTGACTATCAGGAAGTGGAAACTTGCTGCTGCAGGATATTGATGGCTGCTGCTGATTAATTGCTGATCGACAGCGGCGGCAGCTTGTTGGCTAATGTCAGGCCTCGTTGCCATCGTTTGCTTGAGATGTTGATTAATCACTCACTCGGGCCTCGTTAGATGGATTGCCTTGCGTCTTACTGCGCGCTTGTCACTGACATGTAGCAATTTGGTGACCTTAACTTCACTACTTGTTACGTGTATATATATATATATATATATATATATATATATATATATATATATATATATGCTGCTCGATCTGCTGTGGCCTAGTGGTGACGTCCGTGGTGACGTAAATTAATTCTTAGCAACGCCAAGGCCAAAGGCCAAGGGAAACAACTACTCGTGTAATTAGAACACATATACAAACATACTTAAAATTAATTAATATATTCTGTTTTCTTCGAGCTTCCAAACTATATTTGTGCATGCGTCTGTATGAATTATATATATATATATATATATATATATATATATATATATATATATATATATATATATATATATATATATATTACGTAGCTCAAATAAGTTACATGAATCAGCAGCAAAAAAGTAATAACTCCTATTATTTTCATTTTCAAGTTCTCTTTTAGATCATAATCTCTACCGCCTTAATTACTTTAAAATCAAATTTTATGAATTTTGAAGATTATTTGTTCTATAATCAAATGGATATAAAATATTTGTTTTATTAAAACCATTAATTTTATGTACATTTCGATGGACGATCAAATCAAAATTAAAATTCAAGAAATTGGGTATAAGTGAATCCAAGAGAGTCGGGATCATAATCCAAAAGAAAATTCTAAAAAAAAAAAAAATATTAGAGATAGAAAAAATGAATTGTAACTCACGTAATTTGCATGAGGCGGCGGCTCATCTCTCTCTATATGTGTGTGTATGTATATATATATATATGTATGTATGTATAATCAAGACTCAAGTGAGGCATTAATAAATGAGAATGTGCGATAATGCGGACCAATTTTTTACTTACTCTATTCAAAATTTTAAATTAAAAAAATAAAATTTTATTTTTAATTTAACATTTGGAATATTGCATGCCAAGGTGACACGGGGAACTGCCCGTTCTCATCCCTTATTGAATACAAAACCTCAAATTTAGGTTTCTATTATTGTCCGTCAGCTCTTAAAAGTTGAAAGTTCTCATTCATTACACCAGAGACAAATATTTCAGGGCCTACAAATTTTTCCTAATGCGACAATGTCGTTAGATCATGGCTGATGCTAGCATAGATTCAATAATTAATTAGATCACGGTCGATGCTAGCTAGCATTGAGAAGAAAATTTAGATAAGAATTGGATGGTGATAAAAGAAGAACAATCTTCGACTTTACAACGCATGGAAGGTACATAATCGACTCAAATAGCATGTGATTTGTTGCTCACTATTTGTCAATTTGGTTTCTCTCTTCTTCCTCACGTATGTAGGAGTTTCACTTTTATATATTTAATTTTTTTTTCTAATTATATAAGAAAAAGAAAATGTAACGCCCTCATTTTTCAGCTGCATCCCAAAATGCAGAACGCTACTTAATACTTGTACTAAACGATCCAACAGTCACAAGATTTTAAAATAACCGTAACTACTGTCACAATCAGCTGAATAAATAACATATCTAAAACTGAAAAGATTTCATTTATACAAAGAGTTCATTACATAAAATGGCACAATACTTTAAATATGAAGACAAAAGAATCAAAAGAGAAAGCAGTGCCCAAATAAAAGAAAATATAAACAAAATATACAAAGGTTTTCCAGAGAGTCCATCGCTTGCCTATTATCACTCGATCTATCCAACGAAGCACAGATCTTCAATTAGGGCTGGATCCCCTTTTTCACCTTCCAAATCTGGATTCAAAACTCAGGGGATTAAACCCAGAAAGTATCACTTTTAAAAAGAGAAAATGTGTACTATCATAGTACAGGAATATCAGTGTATGACATGTATATGTCAGTATTGTTCGTGTACATATAAATTAAACATGAAAGCGAGCATAAATAAATGTATTAATAAACAAACAAGCATAACAATAGCTAGTCCATCTATTTAATCCTATATTCTATTGGTCTCAGTCACCATTCAATTTAATTGTAGAAACTGTATTAATGGATAAAATAACGCTATTCTTCATTGTCATATAAGTGCCCGTGCATACCCGGGACCTGATCTCAATATTCATGACACTGAACTAGGACATGCCGCTAGGCACTACAATCAATTTCCGTACTGTATTACAGTAACGAATATAATACTCTAGGTAACAATTATCAATTGGTGATCCAGTAATCACCCAGACCACTGCAATAAAAGAATCTCGGCCCTAACATTACAATCAATCCTTATACAGTAAATTTCTTATCCATCATATAGTTTCTCTCATCCCCGTATTCATAATACATTAAGCATATAAAAATTTTATTTTACATTTATTTGTTTATTTTTTTCCTTTCCATTATTTAATTATTTTTCAATTCATGATAACATGCTTGCATTTCCATGACCGTACATAAATAGCACATACTTTGTAATATCAAAGCACATGACGTGTAGCATGATGAATTAAATATGAATATCATTTTACTAATATTAGTATATAATTATATCACAATGCATATTATCAAAATTATTTCAATAATCTGGTTCAATTCTCTCAATGCCAATCAATAGCCTAATTTTGGAACCAAGTGCATTATGTATTATTTCTATCTATCAATTATTCTTAATTAAGATCCAAGTCTAATCCATCAATCATTTAATATATCAAATCCAGGCTCACTAAATTCTCACTTATTCAATTTTTTATTTTTTTATTTTTCTGCCTATGGCCACTGTTTTTAAATTTTCTTTTTACTGGGATGGGCTGACTGACCCAGTCTGTTTTTATTTTTCTTTTCCTTTTATTTCTGGCCTAAGTTAAATCTAAGCCTACTACTTTTTTCCTTCTTTATTTTTTTTGGGGCTGGGTCAGGCCCAGTTCCCCATTTTATTTTATTTTTTTTCATTTATTTTTATTTCTCTTCTCTCAGCCCATCACTCTCTTTTCTTTCTCTCTCTCTCTCTCTCTCTCTCTCGTCTCTGCTCCTTCTTCCTCTTCTTCTCCTTCTTCTTCTCTCTTCTTTTCCTTTTTCTTTTATTTTTATTTTTATTTTTATTTTCTTATCTATTTACAAAATTTATTGTAATAAACACAATTATAAATGTGAGTATAAATTACAAATATTTAATTATTTCTACAATAATATAATCAAGAAAAAAAATTATACAATTAAAAGAAAATAATCAAGAAGTGTGTTATTTACATTGGGTCTTCTTTAGTTTCCTTCGATCTTTTGAATCTTTTTTCTTTCCTTTCTCCTTCTTCTTCTCTTTTTTTTATTTTTTTTTAAATTTTTTTAGGCTCTATAGGTGCAGCAATGGGACAGGATGAGAAGAGAAGAGAGAGTGAGAGCGAGAGAGGGTGAGCGAGAGAGGGTGTGTGGTGAGAATTTTTATCTTTTCTTTTTATCTTTTTTTTTCTTTTTTTACCTTTTTCCCTTAATTTTTCCTTCCTTCATCTTATTTTGACACCTAATTCATTAAATCGTTCCCATTGTGAGAGCTCACTTCCCTCTTTGCCACTACAACGCTGGCAGAGACAATCGTGGCCAAATAAATAATTTAATTATTTATTTTATCTATTTATTTAATAATTTCAATTTCGTGTAACGTTTTCTAAATACTATCAAATTAATGTAGGGTATAGTGCTCAACGAGGGAAACGCTATAAAACTATCCGTTTGTTATTTCAATGTCCGGAATAAATGAACCAAAATTTTAAAGTAATTAGAAGGATGATTTTAATATCATTAATTTTGGGAGTATTTTTAAATCCTAAATATTACAAAACTAATAATTGCAAAGAGCAAATGTCATTTGGATTTGTGGATTTAAAGTTACGTTCACCAAATTTTATTTCGGTGTCCAAAATTGAATTCGACAGACTTATTCAATACGACTGGTTTCAAGAGAATAATAAAGATAGCTTGAATTTTGGGTATTACAGGAAATAGCCAAAAGGATTGTCTATCAACGTTCACGGCTCCCTAGTTTGTGGACTGAAGTGTCTTCCGATTTCTTCACATGTAATTTCAAGTTTGAGTAGAGATCGAATAGCTAGGTAACAATATTTCTTGCAGGTTTAATTCGGTAGACATTGTAGAATCGTATTTCTCATTGGAAGTAAGCACCTCATTGGATGGATACGAATATAAATGAGCTTCAACGATGTAAGTATATATATGTTCTTCAAAACTTTATTGCTAATCTAATTAGGAACTCGAATAGAGTCTCTAATTGAAGCCTTACTTTATTGCAGGTGGGGCTAATGTTAAGGATTTTAATCCCTTGGTTCTTTTTCTAACAAAGGATTGAGGTAATCCGTAGGAATGGCTTGTTTGTTTGGCAAGTCTTGACAAAATCCAAAGGATTACAAATTTACATTAATCCAAAAACTGGCCCAATCCTTTGGAGTAGAAATAGAATGTCAAGAGCGTTTTTTTTTTTTTTTTTAAATATCCAACGGCTCTCTTTGGGCTAGAGGACTTCCTGCACATCAACTAATGACATATGATGATCAATTAATATGCCATTTAAACATTCCAACAAATTTTTGGATGGTAATAAAATTGTGAAGGTAGGACACTTGCATCCACATGATTTTATCATTGGATGCAAAAATTTATCAGTCAGACTTATTCTGACATTTAGCTGCAGTATTTTGTGGATGTTTCATCAATAGATCTTGTATCCATGTGAGAATATATATAGATGCATGGATGAGACTCCGTACATCAGCTGAATGCAGCTATGAGCATGCGGAGGGCATGGCTAGACAAGAAATTCATCCAAGGGAGACGTGCGTACGTCTCTGACGACTCCGGACACATTATTCCTAGCTAGCTGTATGTCCGTTCGAAATAAACCCAGTATTGGAAATGAAATGAACGATCTCTTGATTAATTAATTAGCATACGGCTCATGAGAATTGAGTGTCATAATGGAAAGAAAATATTACCCTGCGTCGTCGTCGGTGTCTTGTGTCATTAAAGGAAGAAAAGAAGAAGAAACAAAGGACACATCAAAATTTTAGTTCACCATAATTAATAATATGGATAACCAGTTTATAACACGAACCATTTATGACTTAATTGCACGCACACAATATATGTACATGCATATCCGCGCGTGTCCCCGTTGCTTGAGTTTTGGCGTTTGACTCATCAAGCACCTCATCAAGCACCTCATGTCTATTTCTGTATTAAAGCTCTGTGTCCGTCTCCAAAGATGATTGCAAAAAAGAAAAGGTTCATACAGCCAAATCTGAAAGAAACTGAATTTGTAGGTTCCATAGTCTTTTTTTTCCCCCTCCCCTAATCATCGGTAATATACATAACTTGTATTGTACACTCTGTGGCTTGTAATGATCATGTTTGTCTCGCTACTATACTTCCTGTCTCAGTAAGCAGGTTAGCAAAACAAATGGAGTAAGGGAGCTGGTGATCGGGGGAGCCAATGGTGAGAAGAAAACGGATATTCCGTTTGGAAAAGTGGTGATTGGAACGATCAAGAAGAAGAATGCATGGGAGCTGGTGAGACAGACCGTTGGGCGAGAGCCACCAGGGCATCAGACGCAACGGGCAACATGTGCATAAAACTAAGGCGATTAAGAAAGGCTCTATATATATATATCAGATTCATAATGGAGGCAAGATTTAGAAAAAAGGAGCAGCTGGTTATTAATCTCATGGAAAAACTTGAGCGCAAGCAAGAGACCACACCATTATATATAGCAATTGCGAATTCCAAGACCTGCAGTATCGTATTTGGGGCCTGATAAATCGACAGGACCGAACGGTTTCCCTTTTCTTTTCTCTCTCTCTCTCTTTTTTTTTTTTTCTTTTCTTTTTTTTTTTTAAGTGCTTCTGGAAGAAAACAAAAAAAGACCTACATAGTTGCTAAAAGAAGTACATGTGGAAGTTGTTAGACTAGATAGAATCAACTGCTTAATTTCAGAAAGCCTTAATTTCCAAGTGTATATCCCCAACCAGGGTAGGTGATTACAGCTAATAGCCTGACTTAATAGGTTTTTTTAAGATCGTATTAAAGGTTCTGGAAAACAGAATATCTACGAGTCTTCACGAACACATTGGGGGTACCAATCGGGCTTAATTGCGGAAACAAGATTCTAGAAGGAGTGGCATGCAATAGCTCAGGATCAGTGTAAAAAACAACAAAGCGCAATGGCTTCCTACCAAAACTGGATTTCAAGAAGGCTTATGACACCGTAAACTGGAGTACTGTCTCATCCGAGTCCTGTGTCTACGGGGATTTGGAGAGAAATGGATGGGTTGGGTTGCGAGTTGGTTGTCCTCCGCCTCTGCTAAGATGCAAGTCCTGGTCAATGGAAAATCGAAAAGGTGATAATCTACAATAGAGTGCTTCAACTCAACAACAGGGTGATCCCCTTTCACTGTGTTCCTTGTTCTTGTGGCAGATGGTCTGAATAGACTCATTAGAAAGATGGAAAACGGGAGGACTAATTTGTGGAGTGCCATGGTCTGTGTCAGGCACATTCACAAATCTGCATTATGAAAATACATTCTAATTTTCGGCAATTACGAAATAGGATGGGTAGAGGTTCTCAAATGGATCATGTACGTGCTGCTTCGAGGCATAGTTAGGGTTAAGTATTAACCTCAATAAATGTTCATTAATTTGGCTTGGAAACAACAGTCGGAGTGTTTCATCTAAGCTGTGTCGTGCCATACTTGGGTGCTGAAAGGGCTCCTTTCCAATCAGATACTTGGAGATTCTATTGAAGTCTGATAAACTCTTCAAATGGTACTGGAATTCAGTGTTCGACAGCTAGCCTACAGAGAAAGCTCTGTTCGCCATGGAAATTAAAATTTTATTGAACTCGAAGAAAAGTTACCATAAGGACGATTTTTCGTTTACAGAAAATGAGAAAAATGATTTCTTTTTGTTTAAGCCTAAATTTTTTTATAGCCGTAGAGGACGATCCTGCTCTCTGTTGATGATCCAAGCGCAAACTCTTGAGCTAGCAGTTTTTGCAAATCTCTTGAACGAGAGGAACTTTGATTCTTAATACAAATACTCAAAGTGGAGATAATTCAACCTCTTCTTTAGCCCAAAATATCGCTATTTATAGGAGTTTAGAGGCTTTTAAATTGGTTCAACTGTCCACTTAATAGCCTCTTAAAGTGAGAAATAATTTTCTATTTTTAACCCATTGGATTTGTAACTGAAATATTAAATTATCTGAATTTGTAATTGAAATACGGATATCAACTTTTAGATCCGCGTTTTACCTTTCCGCAACTCATGTGTCATGTTTAGATCTGCACTCGGGTATAAATAAGGATAATTTTTTATCCTTTGAATTCTTGGAGTGAAAATGCGGTCCACTGCGGTTCGTGTTTTAACTTTATGAGCTCATAACGCGAATCTCTCTATAATTGATGATCCGTATTTTAGCTTCCAGTAACATGTCTTGCTTGATTTAACCCGCGTTTGAGTATAAGTGAGGGTAGTTTTTATTTTCTAAGGTTTTAAATGAAAATGCGACCTAGCGGAGTTCGCATTTTAGCTATGCTTAGCTCAAAATATGGACTTTTACCAAAGTCCATAACATAGCTTTTATTAGCTTAGAACGTTGATCTGTCTATGATTGAAGATTCATATTTTGGCTCTCAGTAATATATCTTACTTAATTAGACCCGCCTTTATATTAAAACGGAGTTAGTTTTAATTTATAAGCCTTTAGGATCAAAATGTGATCTTGCGTTTGAAATGTGGGTTAGATTCGCATTTCAATTAAATGCGACCTTAAGGGTTTGTGGGGATCTCTGGATGAGGATCCATGCTTTGTTCTTTTTAGCAATTATTTTTACTTATTTAGATCCACATTTGAGGATAAAAAAGAATAACCTTAAATTTTTGAAGCTTTGAGAGCAAAATGTAACTCTTAGGGGATCGCATTTAATTGAGTGATGTTACCAGCTTGGTCTTCCACTTAACTTTACCTCCCTAGCTACGTACTGTGAGGAAGAAGGGCACCTAGGTTTGCTCCTTTTACTTCGATTAAGTAATTTTCATGTAATCTGCTTATATATTAATTGAAGAGGATCTATAGAAATTCTCCGTTTTCTTTATTAGAAATAGAGTTTTTTTTCTCAGAACTGATGTGAGCTTTTAACTTCCAAACATACATATATGAGAAAACAGGAAATTTACCGACAGCGAAGGAAGTTCCTTCATCATTACTTAGATGGTCCAATACAATTATTACACGTGGCGCCACTTAAGTTAACAAATAAAAGAACTCTCCTAACTACTTTTTGAGTGGCGCCACGTGCAATAATTTTATTAGACCACCTAAGTGGCGGTGAAGAAAACCGGTGAATTTCTTATTTCCTCATATATATATATATATATATATATATATATATATATATATATATATATATATGAGAAAACGAAAAATTCACCGATGTTGAAGGGATTTAGATGATCTAATAAAATTATTATATGTGATATCATTCAAGATAACAAATAAAAAAATTGACTTAATAACTATTTGAGTGACATTAAGTATAATAATTTTATTGTGATACTTAAACAAATCTAAACACCGTGAAACAACTGTCTTCAGTAAATTTCCCGTTTATGCTGGAGAGAGAGTGTGTGTGTTGAGAGAGTTGCTGTCGCTTCCACACTTTGGCGCGCATTATATGGAGCACATGTGGTACGTACAGAAGTGAGCTGGCCGTGCATTATTGTTGGTCACAAGAGGAACAGTGCGTACATAATAATAATAGTTCCTCCAAAGAGGACGAGTTTCCTTTTGTTTCCATGCATATTTGTATGCAAGTGCACAGGGAATCAATTATTCTTGTCAAAATAATAACATGGAGTTGTCGGCGTGCTGATACAGAAGATGACTCAACTACATTATTAAGGCATGCGCAACAGTAAAGAAATAATAATAATATATATAGTACAGAAATCCTACAGTATAATATATATAGGTCACATACAGTTACAGCTGGTACAGCCCGAGCACAAGCCTTTGTGCCCAGTAGCCTATTACATAATTGCCTTCTAAGTGATAATAAGTGCGATGAAGTTTTTTAGAGGTGGAAAAGACATCGAATTTTTACTGTCAGTATATAAGTATTGTATAAATGGGGAACGCAGATTATCATAGGCATACTATATTTGGCAGACTAGATGCCCCCCTAAAAATAAGGTATTTTTTATGGTTGATTATAAAAAAAGCAATTCTGACCGATGACAATCTCCAAAAAAAAAGATTGTAGGGGATCTAGTATTTGCGTCATCTGTCAATCGGATAAAGAGTCTAACTTGCATATCTTTCTAGCGTGTGTCTATACCGCAAAACTCTAGGAAGAGTGTGTCACGTGCTTACACATAACAATTCACATGGCAGAGACAACTGATTTATGGGGTAGGGCAGGGTTTAGCAATTTCAGGAAATACAGTGCCCATGTTTATCATGTCATGACAGTAGTCATATGTTGGAATGTGTGGAGAGAGAGAAATAATATAGTCTTTAGACAGATCAGGAATTCCACAGATATTTGTTTCTATCTCACGTACGTATATATGCTCTCTTGGGCATGTCTATTATCGGAGAGGGCGCACTTATGGCTCTCAGAGGATCAGGACACAAATGAGGATCTGCAAGACGGGTCCCCAAATAGGACAATACATGCCGGATGAAGGACTCCTAGCACCCATGTCCCACCTCCAATGGTAGACTTTAGATTATCATTTTGCATTTTGTATTATGTACTCTTAATTATGTCTGCTGATGTATGACCGAGGTATTGGTACCCACGGGTAGGATGGTTCTTTTTTCTTTGTATGGCCCTGATGTAAAACGGTTATTCTGTTATATCTCATTAATAGAATGTGGGGAACAGTTGCTCACTGTTTTAAGCTCATATATATATATATATATATATATATATATATATATATATATATATATATATATATATATAAAGATCGGTTAGCAGTAGTAGTATGTCGCTGTGGCAAGTAGCTAGGAAGAGCTGGATGGATTAAAAATGTGAATTGCATATTGTTTTGGGGTCAGCCACAATCCGCTAACGGTGGTCAAGATATTCTCCGTATGTATAATCACAAAGTCATAAAGGAGATTAATTAATCAAATTAAGGTTATGGGATGAGCTTAACTACTAGCCTAGCCATAAAGTGATATGATGGAATTAATTAAATCAAGCAGTTACATGACTCGTAGTGTTGTTTTCAATGTCTGGTGGAGGGCGCACTGCCAAATTTCCAATTCCAATTCCAATTCTAGATTCCAAATTCAAAAATGATATAATAGGAGGTAAACTAGGCCAACCCACTTTATTAATCAATTGTTACATATCCAAACCAATCCAAGCTTTGGTCCCCCTCCCCACTTCACCAACCAATTTCCATTTCCCATTCCCATTACAACTTGCACATTAAATCGTCCTCCACTCACTCACTCACTCACTCCCTCCTAGATCTACCCAATTATATGTGTCTATCACTTCAGTACTGCACTGCACTATATATAACAGTATTAGCTTATATATATAGATCGATCGGTATGCAATTATCTTCAATTCATCTTAGCATTCGATCAAATTAGTTAGTTGAAAATAGGCGATCAATTGAGGTGCGTGAAGATGATGAGCAAGGACGAGAATAAAGCTGCTGCTGCTGCAATAACCTTTTATTGTTTGCTTTGCATGGCACTTGCAGTCATCCAGTTTGCTGCTGCTTCTTCAAATGCCAAGTCCATGCTGTCGATTCTGCCAGCTGATGGACTGGAGATGCCCGTGTGCAACGGGACCATCAGCGAATGTCAAGCTGCAAACCAAGATGAGTTCCTCATGGAGTCTGAGATTAGCCGGAGGTTCCCGCAGGATGTCAAGCACATCAGCTACGGCGCCATGCAATCGGACATGCCCGTGTGCAATCCTGGGAATGGCAGATCATATGGAGGTAACTGCTTGCCACCCCGCACCAACACCCCAAGCAGGGGTTGCAACAACTACTACGACCGCTGCAGGACATAGGGCGGCTAGGCTACCTCAACAACATTAACCTCAATTGATACCTACATTTGAAGCGTACGTCAGCTGCTGCCTGGGTTCCTTCTGATAAATTACTCCATAAAGATTCATATATCCCTCTAAATAATAATAATAATAATAATAATAATAAAGATTAATCTATGTATGTATGTCTTTTCTGTGTCTCGTAATTACTACATACATTTGTCACGATCTTGGTTTAAAAAAAGGGTACATTTCAGTTTCTGTATTCAGTATTAACTTCCTTTTCATCCTTATGTGATGTGCCTCTTGTTACTGTTCTCTCCGTCCGTCATTTTTTAATCAAAATTTTGTCATACCAGAATAAGCATGTATTTTACATTTAAAGTTAGCAATTTACTTCCAATGCATAATATATATGTTAGTACTGCCCCGATATTTTGTTCATACTTTAAAAATATTAATTCCATTAGTTGAATCGGTAAAGGAGTAGTTTTAGTACAATCCACTACATCTTATTGTTTATTTTTTTTTTTAATTTTTTTCTCTATTTTTCTCACCTTTCGATCTAGCTGTCCACGACCAACTCCACCACTACCACTCTCTCCCCTCTGGCTACTCGATCACCTCTTTCCCAGTGACAGTGCCCACCCACGTCTTCCCCAACGATGAGATCGCCCCTGCCACCACCTCCTACCCAGCTGCGCGACCGTTCCCGTTTCTTCTCTAAACCCTAACCCTCTCAAAGTTCTTTAAAAAGGTAATTATTTTAACTATTTTTAATTTAATTTTTTATTATTTTATTTTTTATATTGAGAATTAGTAGGATTTGAATTTTTTTTTTTTTTACTGATAATTATTATGATTTTGATTTGAGAGAGATTAAGAAATAAACATGATCGATGAAAGCGAAAGAGGCAAATTTGTAATAAAAATTGTGGATAAATTTTATGAAAACCTCCAAATTGTGCTAATAGAAATATTTGTGGGTTAATTTGAAAACACAGTAAATATCTAACTACTTTTTGACCTTTCTAAATACTCACTTTCTGATTTACTATATATTCTCCTTAAAATATATATATATATATATATATATATATATATATATATATATATATATATATATATATATATATATATATATATATATATATATATATATATATATATATATATATATATATATATATATATATATATATATATATATATATATATATATATGAGTAAACGGGAAATACACCGGCGGTGAAGGAAGTTTCTTCACCGCCGCTTAGGTGGCCCAATAAAATTATTACATGTAGTGTCACTCAAGGGATATTTAAGAAAGTTATTTTATTTGTTACTTTAAGTGGTGCAACGTGTAATAATTTTATTGGGCCACCTAAACGGCGGTAAAGGAACTTCCTTTACCGCCGGTATATTTCCCATTTCTTATATATATATATGTGTGTGTGAATATCAGGAGTGGTTGTATTTTTAAGTCGATAAATGGACTTTCCATTAACGTTGTTTGTAAGTTTCTATAAAATTTGAGACTCCGTTGCGATGTGCATAACATAAAAAAGTTTATGAAGGTTTCTCTGGAAAAAAAAAAATGTAATACTTCATTGATTTTTTTTTTATTTTAGCTGTCAAAAAGTAAAATGGATAAGGAAACAATTTTCTAAAAAGGTGTAGAATGGTGGCAAAATATAGCCCCTTGATGATACAATAATGAGTGAGGGCTGCCTCACTTTGTCTACCACCAACTTCTACTCATCTTGAGTCGTCAACCAATCCCCAACTCCTGCTCTCAACTACCTTATCACTGTTGGCCATAAAAATTGTAAATAATTCTCTATTGAGCTATTTTAATAAAGGGTTATAATTTCAATGATTTTCCATTTATAGAAGATGAGGAACAATCAAATTACTCTTTATTTAAGGTTGGGTTCTGAGATAGTTATGAAGAACGATATTACTCTCCGTTGACACTCTGCACAAGCTCTTTCAATTGGCAAAAAGCTCTGGACTTTTTATCACAAAGGATAATTTTAGAAGAAAATGATCGATCCCTTCTTTTCTGTTTCTCCGCTTTTTATAGGGTTTTAAGGCAGCGTCCCCGTCTCATTCGTTCAACCGTTAGCTCCACTACTCGAGTAGTGCCGTCATATTCATTAGGCAGTTACCTCTACGATCTAAATAATGTCGTCATACTCGGTCAGAAGTTGGCTCCACGATCCGAGGTGACAACTTTTCTTGTTCGGGTCAGGCGTCTTTGTGTTAAACCCCCCCCCCCCCCCCCCCCCCTCCCCTCGCAAAAGTTATGGATAACATCGCGAATCTCAAACATTTAGATTCACGGATCTATTTTGTCTTAACTGGGTCACGAACATTGAACTTTAGATTTGTGGATTTGCTAAGTCACGGACTTCAAACCCTAAATTTGTGGATCTGCCTTATTTTGACGGATGACTCCAGAATTTTTCGCCGACAATCACCAAAACTATAACCGAAAAAAAAAAAAAAAGATATCTCCTCTTCTATGGTGTACACTCCGTCAATCCAAAAATCTTCGACAAATTAGGGTACAATTATGAGGCTGAGCGGAATTTCTGAATTATTATCGAGAAAAAAAGGAAAAAGGAAAGAAAGGAGTAAATCCGAATTGAACCGAGGCCTAAGATCCTGAATAGAAAGCCCAGTCCAAAACAGCTCCGTTGGATCGATGGCTTTCGACTGGACTGGGCTGGGCTTATTCCATTTCGATAGTCGTCAAACAAACCGCTTCCCAGCTCTAACTTTCCTCTCCTGCATTCTATTCTACCCTCCATCAATAAATAAATAATACATAGAACAACCAACCATAAAACTGGGACAAATTATGGCAAAAATTGCGGGGTGGGGGCCGTTCCGTGTAAAGGCGTGCGAGACGGTGGATGATTCATCAGCGGACGAGATCGTTTCTTGGAGGGGCTCCACCGACGCCAGTTTCGTCGTCTGGAATCCTCCCGACCGTACATACTTGAAGCTTCATCTGCGGCCAGCTCAGCGCCTATGTACGTATGCAATGTTTGCCTTTTTTCCAAATTCCATTTCTAGTGGTTGCGTTATTAAAATGCTTTTGCTTTCTTATTAGGGATTCCGAAAGATCGATCCTGCCTGAGCGATGGGAGTCCGCCAGCGAGGGGGAATTTCTAGATGGGCACAATTTTTTTTTTTTTCCAGTGAGCTCACTTTTTCTAGTGTGCACACCCTTTTTTTTAAAAAACCTTAGTTTTTTTTTTCCTATTGAGCACACTTATATATCCAAATTATTCTTACTATCTCCTTCTCTTTCTCTCCCACCGTTCCCAAATCCATCTCCTTAACAAAATTAACTCCTCTCTCTCAAAACCCATATCTCCCACATTTTCCTCCTTCATTAAACCCAAATCTCCTTTCTACTCTCTCTCCCAATAACCTCAAATCTCTTTTCTACCTCTCTCCCAAGGTTTCGCCAGATCACCCATTGCTTCCCACCCCTCCGGCCGCTTCCCCCGCTCCGGCTGCCTACGTCCCGGCCAACCGCGCCACTAACGACCGATACTCCGCCATAAAGACGGATTTAAACGAAGAGAGAAGTTAGTGGTTTTCTTGATTTGAAGGTAAAAATGAAACCCTAATATTTTGTGTTATTTTTTGCATTTTGATTTAGGAAAAAATTTAGAAATGAGTGTTGATGAGGGTAGATTTAGTTGAGGGGTAAAGAGATTGGGGAAAAAAATAATTTCTTTATATTTTGTTATGGTGAAATAAAAGTCTTCATTGCTTAAAATACTTTAGATGGTTAATTTTTTATTTTGGAATCGGAAAAAAATTGAAATGTAGATCTTGTGTGTTTATATTATGATATTTAATGGATTTAGATAGGCAAATATAATTAGCATATTGTGATATGTGATGTTTTATAATTTAAAATTTCATTGTGTAAATAAAATCTTTGATGATTTATTGATGGATCCGGAGCAACCATCTCGGATTCGACCAACAACGTCGAATAGGAGGAAGAAAACGGGGATCCATCCAGCCGTCGATCCTAACATTCCTGAAATCCGTGACAAACCGGATTCGCAGATTGATACTACCGTAGATACCCTTCCGTCACGCATTCATCGAGATGTATCGTAAAAAAGTAGGGGTATTGAGCCTTATCACCCTGTACGGGTGTTAAGGCAGTTTGGACGTCTTCGGTACATTCCATCTCCACCATTCAGTCATATTCGAGAAAAACGTGGACTTACGAGCAAAAACTATTCGGTGACATATGGATAAGGAAGCAACCCGCTTGGAAGTCTCGAAGAATCTATAATTTGTTTTTTTTTTTTTTTTAAATGAGTCTCAAACTCAAAATGAAGTTGTTCGCATGGAACATAGATTCCTTTTAATTTTTCGTTTCGTTTAAATGAAGTTGTAGTCAAGAAACATAGTATATATATCAAGTTGTAGTTTTGGATATCACTCTTTAATTAAATCTTTGAAACTATGAATGATTTGTTGATACATAGAATTTTCGTTACTGTTGTTCTTTGTGTTTAAGACTATGAATGATTTGTTGATATTGTGTATTTTGATACCAAATTGGGAGTATACAACATGGACAAGTACCATTTGTCAAATTTTTAATTATCTACCGGGTTGTACACACCGTATTTGAAGTTATGAAATATGGACAAGTACCGTTTGTCAAATTTTTTGTAAACCCAAATTGTGTTTTAGATATCATTATGTGCATAATTTTTTGATAACTTGTCATATCAAAATTATTCAATACGTTCTTCAATATATGTACCTCGGATATTACTATTGTTTGTTTTGATAACAAATTTATTATCTACCGGGTTATACACACCGTATCAGGGCATCTCTAGCACTGTATCCATAATCCGGATTTATAGAACCGGATCATTTTTCAGAGATTCGGGACTGTAAACCCGAATCAAGAAGTCAAGAGTTTGGGCACACTGT
Source organism: Dracaena cambodiana (assembly GCA_036321105.1). NCBI lineage: Eukaryota > Viridiplantae > Streptophyta > Magnoliopsida > Asparagales > Asparagaceae > Dracaena > Dracaena cambodiana. The sequence goes on from JAYEPQ010000003.1 coordinate 195,791, forward strand.
CCGGACTAACCAGCCCGGACCAGTGCAACTGATCCGAGCTAGTAGACCCGGATAGTGTGCACTGGTCCGGACTGGCTAGCCCGGACAGGGGACCAGAAATTCTGACCTCCTGATCCGGGCTAACCAGTCCGGATCGGTGCTCCCTGTCCGGGACTTCTAGTCTGGATGGCCAGCCCGGATGAAGACTCCCCACTTCGGTTAGAAGGCCACATACGGCATATGCATTCATATGCAAATTTTTGGTGAAATTCTCCAAGTGAGTTGGGTAGCTTCATTCGTGGTTCTACATTGGAGTATTCTGCGAATCTTGATTGTCAACTAGATCATGACAGGTTTGCGCCTTTCTAGCTTCCAAATTTCTGTCTGTTCTTCTCAACTAATTCAGATCAAAACCAATACATAATTGATTATTTGATGTTATGGGAGTAACTAAAATTATCTAAGTTTTTGTAAATCCAAATTCAATATTTGTCCTGCTGCTCCTCTGGTTTCACGCGAGAAAAACAGAAGAAGGGATGAGAGGATAAAGTAGGAGGTGTGGAAGGGTAGTTTTGATCAAAAAATAAAATGGTAAAGTGATAAAAAACATGAACTTTTAAAGTGGGTTCACTGAAAAATATGATGTGCCCATCTAGAAACTCCCCAGCGAGGGCTGGCTGGCTTCATCAAGGACCGCTTGCATCCTCTCAAGAACATCCATCGCCGCAAGCCAGCCCATCCGCAGCCATTCCCCACTCCCTGATTCCGAGAGGATCGCTCTCGAACAACAGGGAGGGCTGTCTGTCCTGGGAGAAGGTTGCTCTCACCTCCGATCTCTGGAGGTTGCAAGCAGCAGCAATCCGGTACCAAGATTCAACTGGAGGGGAGAGTGTACGAACGATACGGAGCAGAGGCAGACAAAGATGGTGGCTTTCTTGGATGGATGGGGCAATTCACAACCCCAAATTCGTGGACGATCTCATCAACCTGGCCTCTGCATCCGGACACACTGCCGATTTCTCCTCCTCTTCTACACTTGACAAGACAAGAATAGGAGATTGCCTGGACCTGGACTGAATTACTATTTGGATGCTGCTGCTGAAAAGCAGCATTTCTTTGACACTAACACTAGTACCACTGTTGCTTCCTTCCAAGTCGCCGGACGGACGCTCGACAAAGTGTTTAAACAGGATGATTTCTATGTCAAATTGAAGCTAAGTTTCTGCTCCGGAGCGCAATAATAATTTGCTCACTGCATGCACCCAGAGCTCTGACGAACTCGAAGGTGGTGGCGGCGGCGGGCCGGGCACAACAGATATGGTAATGGGAGATCGGAATGCCTCTCTTTGGTTTTGGTAATACATACCCTTGAACTAGCAGAGGCAGGCACTTCTCTCTGTAGGAGAAGGAACTCGCATTTGTTTTCTGCAACCATAGTTGATGACGGAGTCTGGCTGTTTTTTGGCCATCTGAATCTTACACTCTCATCTTCAGCGATGCAAATTAATAGACAAGAGCAGTACAACTCAGAATTCAAACCCTGAGGGGGCCGTTGGTAGAAGCGAAGAAGATACTAACAGAAAAACTGCAAAAAACCAAAGTGATGCTCCGACAGCTGCCAATGGAAATGAAACTTCTTTGCCCGAGGCTGCAAGAACTGGTAATCAAGGACCCCCAGCTCCTCCTGGAAGAGTGAATGATGTGTTCTGGCAGCAGTTTTTTTTTTTTTTTTTTGACCTTAAACGGCCCTAGCCCTCCGCATTCTGGCAGCAGTTCTTGACTCAAAGGCCAGGCTCTCTTCTGATACCGAAGAGGCAAATTCTAGTTTGAGGGTTGATTCTTCTGACGATTCACAAGAAGAGAGGAAGACCTGGAAAGATAGGATGTGGAATGACCTGAAGAGGGAAATGCAGCAATTGACGCAATGAATGGCTCTTAATATCACTGTAAGCTCTCATTACCTACAAGCTTTTACTGTTTACTACTGGTGCTTCATCTAGGTTGCCCTAGAACGTAGCTTCTGTAGCATCGATGGTATGTGAATATCTAAAAAAATTATGCTTTATAGTTGAAGCACACAAAATATATGGAAATAATATTTTGCAGTTGGATATTACCTTTTATCTCTATTTTCCTTGGAACATTTAATTAGAGAGGAAGCTTCTAGTATTTTATTGATTCTTTGTATTTACAATGTTTAATACAATTGTTCTCATTTAATAATAATTACACCTTTACATTTTATTTATTTGTTTACTTTGTGTAGATATGGTACTTATCTTGATCTAGATGCTTATTATTAGAACTTTGTCAAATATCTATTCAATTATTTGAAGCTGGTACCAGTCAAAAGACAGTTTAGTCTGATTGATCTTGTTGCATCTGCTTTGCTGTCACATTCTGATACAGTTTTCAATCTTCTGAATAGCTATTCATTTTTTATTGTCGCTTATGAATCTGCTACTTCATTCCATAATGCAAGGAAGTTCCATGATATAGTTTGTTTGAGAATTTTACAGACTAAATTCATATAATTATGATAGTTGTGGTGCAAATGTAAAAACATGACTTCATATACATTGCTAATGTCAATGATTATATTTGTACTTTTAAGGAAAGTGACTGTTATATATTTATATAAACTTTAATATTTTTATTGGAAAGTAATAGCTAACAACTTAACATTTACATAATCTGAAGCTCTTTTTCTCTCAGCCTGCTATATTCAACCATTAGTTGTCCCATTACCCTTGTTAGTAGAAGTTGGCAAGTAGGACTTGGACTAGTAAATTTTCACTTCCACTGATGCATCATAACAAAGTCTTTGTGCTAGTATTAGATCTTACACTTGATTATTAGTTTTTTTTTTCATATAGAGAGTAATGTGAAGCGTCTCCCTATTTGATTAACAAATATTAATTGAAACCTAAATTTTCTATGTACTTCAAAACACTATATTCTAATTGGGGTATTTAGTTAAATTTTTAGAAATATGCCCCTTAAATTTCTATATCTGAAATTTTATATACATACTCTCCAGATCATTTAAGTGGCACCCAATTATGCCCCCTGATGTGATTGAGCATTAATTTTTGGACAGGATTAGTTGTAAAAGATGAAAATATCTTCTTCTTCTTCTTGTTTATTTTTCTTGGGAGGCAGCACTAGATCTTTAGTTCTCTTTCCCCTTTCTTGACCCATGTGATGTCCTGTGTCTCACTGAACCTCATTGCTGGTATCATTGCCGGTTTCGAGGAGAGGTGTGGTTTCCAATCTATCCATCGAAGCCGTCTCCACTAGAAAATCCAATTTCACTTTTCCCATTTCCCTCAGCTTCGCCAGTGACCTTTCCTTTTTAATCTTTTGTTTCATTTGTATCAAAGCTCTCAGCTTAGTTCACAAACCTCTCTAATCAGCCTACCATATAACCCAGTGAATGTTCTGCCTACCATATAACCAGTGAATGTTGATATAGGAAGAAAGATGTTCAATCCACCAGTAGCAGATTCCATCTCATCGAAAATGGACACGCAAGTATGATGATGAGCCAGTGTAACAAATAGAAGCACATCAAAAATTGTTTAAAAATGAGGTTTCAGAAAACAACAGCATCCAAGATGAGGCTTGTCCACTTTGGCTGGAAAGCAAAATAACCTCTTTTGGTCCCGCTAATTAGGCTAATAATGGGAGACTATTGCAGACATCTTAGAGAAAATGGTAAAACAAAGAGAAAATGGTTTAAAAAAAAAAGAAAAAGAAAGAAAAGAAAGAAGCTGGATACAATAGTAGAAAATGAATTGAATGAATAGAATTAAAAAAAAGAATGTGTACATTTTTAGTATCTGAGGGTGAGGTGAGAGAGTTTGCTGTCCAACATTGACAATTTGCTCAATGGCCCCACTGGCATAAGCAGATCATTGAACAGAATCATGCCAAAGCAGGTAAAAGAACTCGAGATGGAACGTGGAATTAACGGTGCATGTGTATGTAATGTGAAGAGAGGGGGTGAGAGCATTAGGGGTATTTTTTTTTTTTAACAAAGACGGCGGGTGGAAGCCCTCCGCGTTTCATTAACAAGTAGGTAATAGAACTACAATAAAGAGTGTTTAAATAAAGGAAAATACATAAAAGTAAACATTAAGGCTTAGCTAGAAAAAAAAAAGGACGCAGAATACAAATAAGTTAACTAGTGATAACAACAAAGTCTACGAAGCATAAAAAACATCATGCTGTTCGTCGCAAAAGTTCTTTTGCTTCCTTCCATTGAATAAGCTCGAATTACAACGGAAGTGAACAAGATAAAAAAGAACAAACGAGAGGATTTATATTTATCGCTCTCTTTTACAATATTTCGTGGGATTAGTGGCGATGGGATCTGTCGAGCAGCTCCTTTGGACGATCGGTACGTTGAAATCTTCTCTTTTAAAGATATCGGCCGATTGTAGACGATCTTCTCTGGTTTTGATTTGTTCAAGGCTCTCTCGCGTAACTCGAACTTCTCAAGAACTCCAGAAAGAAGATGGTGATTTTCTCTGATCTTCACGAACTCAAGGCTCTGTGCGTAACTTGAATTCTCCAAGATTTCAGAAAAATATCTTAATTGCCGAAAAGAAGATGAAGACCAAAGCCGAAGGGACCCGACCCCTAGGGTTTCACCAGGAAGGTATTTATAGCCCCAGGTTAATGCAAGAGTTTCTATCTAAATAGAACTCGCATTCATCAAGGATTCCAATCAAATATCTTAGTTTTGATGGAATTCTGATTAGACTTGATTTGGGTATTTGGATAAACCCAAATCATAATCTCAATCAATTTGAGATTCTAGTTATCTACTTACGCGGAGCTTTAATCGCATCAAAACGCGGCGCTAAATAACCAAAACGCGGAGCTATTGATCATCTCCGCGTTTTACTCAAACGCGAGGCTAATACAAGCCAGACTGCGGAATCAACGCGGAGCTATAAAACATCTCCGCATTTTATTCAAACGCAGGGTTAATATTACCAAACGCGGGGCTACTGAATTGGCTTCGCGTTCCGTTGTGGAAAATCCTTTTAACTTAGAAATTTTCACTGCCAACTGAACCCCTTCCAAAGTTTTCAAAATGGCTTAGACTTCAGCATATTTTGAAATACTTTGGATATCTAAACTGAAACGCGGAGTTAGAATACCAAGTCTATCTCGCGTTATGCTCACTTACGCGGAGCTACTCAGCTTCACTTCGTCTTCAGTGAAATGAGTAATTATGTTATTAATTACCATGAATTTCTACGCCGAATACCAAGCGACGGAAATTCTGTTTAAATAGAGCTCCCGGCTCATCTTCTTCTTCATCTCATCCGAAGAATCTTAGGGCTTCAGAGCAGGCGACTCAGGCTTCTTATTTTGAAAGAATGATCTCCAGCCGAACTTCTTTTTCCTTTCCATAGATCTTCATCACTAGGATGCCATCTAGGAAGAGTGCGACATCGCGCAATTTGGCCGGCGTTAATGGCAGCAGCCATGAAGGTAGACGCGACGGCGAACCAGTCTATGCAGCGTCTTCCGAAGGTAAAAACCTTAACTCTTGGGCTTCTAAGAACCATTCTTGAGATGTTTCGGCTTGGTTTAATCCAGCCAACTGTTTATTTTACCGGCGAGATCGCCGTTCTCCGCGAAGTTATCGCGTCATCCCCTGCGTTTGAAACGCGAGGCTATTTCTGATTAGCAGTCGCGATGAATTGCGAGGCTATCTTTAATTAGCAGTCGCTATGAATTGGCGAGGCTATCTTTGATTAGCAATCGCTATGAATTGCGAGGCTATCTTTGATTAGCAGTCGCGATGAATTGCGAGGCTATCTTTGATTAGCAGTCGCGATGAATTTGAAAGAGAAGGAAAGAGCAGAAAGAAATCTTGTCCCCCTTTACGCGAAGTTATCGCATCATCCTCTGCGTTTAAAGCGCGAGGCTATTTCTTCAACTGTGCGCGGAGTTAGCTTAGCTCCGCGTTCTCACTCTTTTGGAAACTCTGTTCCTTTTGCAGTAAGTCCAATCCTTTCTGAAGAGGAGTGTATGCGGGTCCATCGATCTTCATCAGCAAAAGTAACTCTAAGGAAATCAGAAGCATATACTTTACAACATAATTGCAGGTTTCAAGCTCTGGCTCCGAGAGATAAACTCCTGAAGGAGCTATAAAATAGGGAGCTGCAGCACTTGCAGTTCAGAATTGTGCTTCAATGCAGCACTTCCCTTTCCTCTCGTGCTTCATTTCGGATGACAGATCCCAGTTGACATTTGCAGAGGAGATCTTTTGCATGTGAACCAGGGAACTGAGCTTCAACACCCAGTTGAGAAATCTGGAGTTCTTTTGCATGTGAACCAGGGAACTGAGCTTCAACACCCCGTAGAGAAGTCTTACTATTTGTTTATTGATGAGTTGATCATGTAAAAGCTTTTGGGAGAGCTATAACTCTCTCTTTGTAATATCTTCTTTTATGAATAAAGAGCAAATTATTTTCCTCTCTATCTGTCGGCTTCAAGAAACTTGCTTGCTCAACAAATAGATGGTTAATAATTTTGGTAAAATAATCTAAGACTCATTTGTGTAACTTAGATCACTAATACCCAAATGATCGGATAAGGATCATCTTAACTTAGATGGAAGCGCTTAATTGCACTCGCCAAAAATCCAAGTTTTTCCATAAGAATGCGAAGCTAAGGCACCAAGCTATCCTCGCGTTTTGTATAGTTGCGCGGAGTTAATAACTTTGCGTTTTTCATCATCGCGCGAGGCTAATAGCTTCGCGTTTTGAAAAGTAACTGACCAGTCATTTTCTGCTTAATTCCAAGAGGCGGTTTCTTTCATTTAAATGAAATCTCTATTCCTTATTCCTCTCACTTCATTTGAGAATTTTCCAGAAACTTAGAGATTCAGGCGATCACAGTTCAGGCGACCCGAGCTTCTTCCGACCGAGTTTCCTCCCGAGTTTCAGTCGATTTTCCTCAGCAATGGCACCCAAAACTCGTGCTACTTCTCGCGCGGCTCCATCATCGGCAACTGGCGCAAGCAGTGGTGGCGGCGGCCATGGCAGCGACGCGCCAGCCCACATTTCGCCTATCGGAGGTAAGAATCTCTCCATCGAGACTTTTTAGAACATCTCTAGAGTGATTTGGCTTGATCTTAACTGATCAATTAACTCTTTTACCGGCGAGATCGCCGTACTCCTGCTGTAAGGCTTGGAGAAGAAGAAAAGTCTCTGACTTTTTTCTTACGCGAAGTTATCGCGTCATCCTCGCGTTTTGAAGCACGGGGCTATTTTAAGTAGCAGTCGCGTGGAAACGCGAGGCTATTTTGAGTAGCAGTCGCGCTGAAACACGAGGCTATTTGATGTAGCAGTCGCGCTGAAATGCGAGGCTTTTTGATGTAGCAGTCGCGCTGAAACGCGAGGCTTTTTGATGTAGCAGTCGCGCTGAAACGCGAGGCTATTTTGACTTTTGCGCGGTCTAATTTTTAGCTTCGCGCGGCGGTATTCTTAGCTTCGCGCGTTCTAATTTTTAGCTTCGCGCGGCGCTCTTAGCTTCGCCCGTTCTAATTTTTAGCTTCGCGCGACGCTATTCTTAACTTAGCGCGTTCTAATTTTTAGCTTCGCGCGTCCCTACTTAGAGAATTTTTCTGTCTTTATAGAAACTTCTCTAACTCCGGTGCTTCTTTTTGCAGTAGGGTATTCGATGGAAGCTCTTCCTCACAAGAACTACTTCGGCTTTGCTGGGGGTTCTGATCCCTCAGGCCAATTTCGCTTCACCACTATCTTGGCTTCATATAAGTCAGACCCGAAGGAGCGCAAGGAGAAGTTGATCAAGTATCACTCTACTACTGCGCGAGAAATCATAACTGATGCAGCCTTCGAAACTTCAAATAGAGAGGCGATGGAGAAACCCGCCTTCCTCTTTGGAGACAAGATGGATCAATCAGATGAGATCCTTTCTGAAGAGGAGTGCGTTTGGTTATATAACTCAGGCAAAATGCTGATGTTTCTGCCTAGAATGGATCGTAGCTATCCTCTGGTCTATATTCAGAGGCTGGCGATGCCTCGGGAATTAAAGTGGGGACTAACTCAAGAGCAAGATGGCGTCCCAACAGGCAAATTTGGTGGGTTTATCAAGATGGTCCCTCCAGATGCATTACTGGCTTGCTTCCAGGCCGATTTGGCAAGGAGCTTCCAGTGGGAGAAGTCCCTTCCCGCGCACGAACTTTCTTAAGTGAGTTCCTGGCGAAGGATGGTCAGTACCCGGTGAGCGACTTCAGGATGCCTGGCTGGGTTCATTCTTCTAACAATATGTGGTGGGCTCGCCTCGTTCAGTACATGCTAGATTCCCACGAGCCCATTTTAAAGGATATTGGCTTGTATAGAGCCATCAGGAATGTCCAATTCGGATTTTCCCAGAGTGCTTATCACTTTTACTGCCTCTTGGAGATGTATAACCCTAAGACTTGTACCCTCTTTACACCAGTGGGTGAGCTAGGGTTCGCTCTCCACGAGATGTTTGAGGTTTCCGGGCTCTCAATGGGCGAAGTCCCTTACGAGGAGTATATCCCCACCACCGATGAGCTGAACATGCTACTGGCGAGGGATGAGCGCATCTATGCCACATACTGAGAGATGATGTGCCATTATCATATTTGTGCTGACCAGACAGGTGCGCGTAATCACAGTATCGGCCACAAGAAATGGGCCGAATATCTCTTTGCCAACTTAAATTCTAAGGATAGCTCGGCCACTATCCATGGTCATTCTCCTGTCCCCATTTCAGAGATTGACCAACGTGTAGCCAGGGGCCATTACCGTTTGTATTATACCACGGAATCCAATGAGAACGGATACGGTCCCGGTACTTCATTCAAGAGCTATCACTATCAAGCCCAGTTTCCGGTTTCCAACAGAGGTCTCATTGCCAGGTTTTTGATGCTGTGGCTTAAGAGATACGTTGTGCCGTCGTTGCCCAATAAAGCAATTGCAATGACCGTGGTATATCCGGCGGTTCTTCTTGCATATGGCCGACCCCTTGGACTTCTTCCCACCATGGTGTGTAATTTATAGCATGGACTGCGGGTGCTTTGTCGTGATTTCCTTCCCACTGTTAAGGTCAAGGGGAAAGGAAAGGGCAAGTCAAAAGAGACTACCCAGCCGAAAACTCCAAACCCTAGGGTGGAGATGCCCTACACCTATTTGATGGCGTGGCTCGTCTTGCACTGTCCTTCTTTAATGAGTGCACCAGAGCGTCGTTCGGGCGAAAAGTGCTTCTTTGTAGAACTGTATGAACGCTCTTCATGGAAGCAGAATTATATGTCTCAAATTCGGAAGACTCTTCGTGGCTTTCAGAACTATGAGATCTTCAGGTATTTCCCCGACTTCCCTGGCGGAGAATATGGGTTGAGGCTGAAGGACACCGCAGGAGCAAATAAGTTCACTACTTTATCTGCAGGAGCGTTCTGGTGGCTTCTCAACATCCGTCCCGGACACTTGGTGTATCGTCAAGATCTCGGGTGTCGGATCGAGCCATACACTCCGAATCGCTTTGCTCGCCAGTTTGGATACTCCCAACTTTATGTGGGCAATCCAAATAAAGATCTCGCTCACGAGGGGAATTTATACGAAGGCGCTCGTGGCTGGTTCCATTTTGTAGCGGGCGGAACCGAGGCTGAATTCTCCTTGCCCCAGAAGGCGCCAGAATTGGCCATGACCTTCAGCTTCTGCAACTGGTTCAGCATTGCGAATGCTGACGTGCCCGGCTTCTCTCTCAATCGCAGTTGTTGCAAAGAGATTGAGGCCCTGTACATTAGCCGCCAGGGTGCTTCTAGAGTGAGAATAAAAGGAATGGAAGAATTCCTTGGCGCCGCGGCTAAGCCTTCAGATGCCAGCGAGTCCGACGACAATGCCGGTGATGACGATGACAATACTGGTGCTGGTGGAGCTCCCCAGCCTGTTGTCAGTCGTCCCTTGAGTCCAACTCTCAAACGCCGCGGCACTTTAAAGAGAAGGCCGGGTAAGAAGCAAAAATTGGCTCAGGAAACTTTGATAGCTCCCCAAGAAGTGGCTGTCAAACTTGCTTAAGACTTGTTGGCTTCGGCTCTACCCCCAGCATTGGCAAGGGAGGATGAACCTGCTAAAGCTCCAAGTGTTGTTGAGGTTTCGGCTCCTTTGGCCGTAGAGCCTGTGGCAGAACCTGTGCGCAACTAACGGGTAGCGAGACGGATACATTGCTGGAAACGACAGTGGCTCCCCCTTCAAGTCCGACAACTGGACTTGTATCGCCTGGTATGGCTCTTAGCATTTTATCTTTTGCCCGTTATTATTTTATCTTAACACTGCTTTTCTGGTCTTCTGAAATGCAGGTGGTCAACTTCTCTCGCCAATGCATTCGACTACCGAAGTAGAGTCTGACGATAGGATGGACCATTCCGGCTCCGTTGGTGGTGTGGATAGCTCTGCTGGCGAGTTTGCGGCTGATTATTCCACGCCGGCTCCTGTTGGCAGTGAAAATTTTTAAGTTAAAAGGATTTTCCACAACAGAACGCGGAGCTAATTCAATAGCCCCGCGTTTGGTTACATTAACCCTGCGTTTGAATAAAACGCGAAGATGTTTAATAACTCCGCGTTGATTCCGCAGTTTGGCTTGTATTAGCCTCGCGTTTGAGTAAAATGCGGAGATGATCAATAGCTCTGCGTTAGCTCCGCGTTTTGGTTATTTAGCGTCGCATTTTGATGCGATTAAAGCTCCGCGTAAGCAGATAACCAGAATCTCAAATTGATTGAGATTATGATTATGGGCTTATCCAAATACCCGAATCAAGTCTAATCAGAATTCCATCAAAACTAAGATATTTGATTGGAATCCTTGATGAATGCGAGTTCTATTTAGATAGAAACTCTTGCATTAACCTGGGGCTATAAATACCTTCTTGGTGAAACCCTAGGGGGCTTCTTTTCTTCTTTTTGGCATCGGAAGCCTCCTATCGATCCTTTGGCATTTCAAGTACGCGAGAGAGCCTTGAAGCCTTTGCTGATCATCTTCTGAAATCTTGGAGAATTCAAGTTACGCACAGAGCCTTGAGTTCGTGAAGATCAGAGAAAATCACCATCTTCTTTCTGGAGTTCTTGAGAAGTTTGAGTTACGCGAGAGAGCCTTGAACAAATCAAAGCCAGAGAAGATCGTCTATATTCGGCCGATATCTTTAAAAGAGAAGATTTCAACGTACCGATCGTCCAAAGGAACTGCTTGACAGATCCCATCGCCACAGATCCCACAATATTGTAAAAGAGAGAGATTGAAATATAAAATTCTCTCGTTTGTTCTTTTTATATCTTGTTCACTTTCATTATAATTTAAGTTAATTCAATGGGAGGAAGCGAAGGAAATTTTGCGACGAACAAACTGGCGACCACAGTGGGAGCCATCTCTTTCACTGATGAAGAGATTGTGGCGCAATCGGACGTTGACTTGATCGGATCCGAAGTAGACACGCTGGTCGTTGAAATCGACCAGCAGAAGTACGAGGAGTTCCTCTCCTCCGGATCAGGTAACTTGGATGAGACACGGTACTATCGCCGTATGTACTCCAATGCCCGAGTGACGGGTAGAAAGGTATCCACCGAATGACGGGGATCCTTGGAGACTACGGTTATAACGCCGGAGTCCACACAAGAAATCCTAACCGAGGAAGAGCTTCCGATTGCCGAAGAAGACATGGGAACTGGACTAACCAGGACCCAACTCCGGAACAGGAACCGGAGAGCGAGGCGTAGAGCCCTCAAAGCCCGCCTTGGATGCGGAGCTAACTCTAGAGGACGCGAGGCTATGGTCCCTCACAAATTGGCTCGCGCTTCCCGCGAGACCAATCTCTACCGCGTTAAACGCGAAGATACAACTTGCCTTAAAAGCAAGGAAAAGCCAGCGTGTGATTTTCCACGCGAGGCTGGTAATACTGGCGAGTTACGCAATATTCCCAACACTCGCGAGTTACGCAAGTATAAAAATTATTCCAAGCCAGCGTGTGATTCTCCACGCGAGGCTATTACTGTGCCTAGCGAGAGACGCGAAGCCAGTAAGGGTTGCGCTAGTCGCAGAATACCCAACACTCGCGAGTTACGCGAGTATAAAAATTATTCAAAGCCAGCGTGTGATTCTCCACGCGGGGCTATTACTGTGCCTAGCGAGAGACGCGAAGCCAGTGATACTTGCAATAAACGCAAGACTTCTGACACCCACAAGGAATGGGAAGATGATTGGCAGATAGTTGTCAGTCGTAAAAACCGCGCTAAGCGCGAAGCTATGATCTGCGTCAATCGCGAAGATAAGCCAGCGTGCAAGAACCTCCCTTCACGCGGGGCTATTATTCCAGAAGCTAAACTTCCAAGGACACACCAAGCCAGCGAGAAACGCGAGGCTAGTATGGATAAGCGCGGAGCTATTCTTCAGGCCCGCAATATGAAACGCGAGGCTATTCCTAAGCCACGCGAGGATCGGTTCGACCCCAGAGTCAGGGTTGATCAATCAAAGAAGCTTCAGTGGATTCCTAAACACTCTCAAGAGTTGAATGGACCTCTTGATTTCATGGCTAGAGGCACTGACCTCAGGGAGCATTTTTCTAAGAAGAGAGGCATAGACCAACTTCAAGTTGAACATAGTTGCCATTGCCAGCAACTTATGACAACAGTATCAGCCGTGATGAATAACTGTGGCTGCAGCAAGAACAAGATATCTGTGTTCGACCGATTAAATGAGTCAAACCAGAATCCTGCTAAGAAGACAAGAATCACTCCCCTGAAACAAGGGAGAGCTGTAACTTCCAACATGGTAGGAAAAGGGAAGAAAATTGCAGAGACGGATGATGATTCAGAATCGAGCGATGATGAACCTCATCGTATTACTCGACTAAGATCAGGAGCCGTCCCGCCCCGAAATTATAAGAAGCTTGCAGGGGGTTCTTACGACGAGGACAGCGATAATTCCGCTATAGCCTCGCCTCCATCCTCTATATCGTCTCGGCTACAGAAGTCAGCATCGCATATGGCAGATAAGTCTGACGATATCAATCAGAGATTTGAAGCTCAAGAAAAGATGATTCGAGAGCAGCAAAAGATGATTGAAGGACTCAAAGTCATGCTATCGAGGTTTGTTGAAGATAATGCCAAAAAGGGCAAAGAAACTCTGAATGAAGAAGAACAGGAAGAGAAAGCCCACTCGATGCATGAGGAAGAGGATAGATTTTCTTTCCATGATCCGCATGGCGAAAAGATAGAAAAGCTGCAGAGTCAACTCGAAGTTTTAATGCATAAAATGGAGTTGAAAGAAGCTGGGGTCTCTAGACCGTATCCTCCTAAATGGGATATGATACCTTACCCACCAAAGTATAAGCCGCTCAAGTTAGAGCCATACGACGGGAAGGGATCGCCCAGTCAGCATATATATTATTTTTTGTCCCAAGCAGGACACTTGATGGGTAATGATCCCATCATGACCAAAGTATTTGCAAGTACTTTGCGAGGGCCTGCCTTTACTTGGTTCATGCAGTTGCCCCCAGGTACTATTAATACCTGGTTAGATGTTGAGAAATTATTTCTCTCACGTTTCTTCGAGGATGACACCGAGATTACGGTTCATTCCCTCCTTGCAACTAGGCAAGGAGAACAAGAAGCGGTTAAAGATTTCATAGAAAGGTTCCGGGAGAAGTCCGTACATTGTAAACACGGAATGATCCAGGAAACTCTAGTCGAGACATGTCGACACAACCTTAAGACCAATGTGCTCCTCAAAATGGGGGCCGTAGAGTCTAAGACGTGGAGGGACCTGCTCAAACAAGGAGAGCAAGCTGAAGACTTGATTCGCCGAGTTGAAGAGTCCCGTGGGCCAAGAAGTGCTGGGGGTAGTAAATCATATACCCAAAGCAACAGCAACAAGAATAAAGGGAAAGCAGTAATGTCATCAGAAACTGCTCCTCAGAAAACCAGTCCTCCGCCAGAGCCAAAATCTCAAGGTCAACGAGGATCAAGGCAAATTAGACCGCAGCAAGAAAGGAATTACACTTTCAAAGCTGAACAGACACCAGTCCTCTTTCACCTGCTCCAAAAGAAGGGAATGCTAAAACTTCCGGAGAATAAGAAGCCAGAAGACGTTGGTAAGATAAAAGATCCCAACTACTGTCTCTATCACCGGAATGTTGGACACCCTTCCCGGGTTGTTTTCCCCTGAAGAACAGGATCCAAGCACTAATAGAAGCTGGGGTTCTGACGCTTAAGGAAGAGTAGAAGAAGGTCACTGCCAATATGGCAACCATAGTGGTTGGAACCCACGAGTTCCCCGCAGGAGTGACCCCAATCCCAAAGGGTGAGGCAGTTACAAAGAATCTTGATCCTTACAACAAAGCCCAAGAAGGACTTGTCCCCATAACAACCCAAAGAGGGGAAATTATGTGGGTTCACCCTGATTTGCTGGAAGATGAACAATGGACTACTTCAAGAGGTCCAGAGAGGAAACGGGCTGTCAATGCCATCTCTGCAGATATAAAAGAAGAATATATAGCTTCAGGCGCCTTCACAAGTTCTGAAGAAGAACCCGAAACTATGACCACCCATCAAGATGGGGCAGGCCCTTCCAGTACTCGATCTGGAAAGACATATCTTAAGGACTACACTAGAGTGGATCCAAAAGATATCTATGCAGAACTTGCAAAGTCTGCGAAGCAGAAAAGACTTCGTTTCCAGAAGAATTCTACCAGAAATGAAGGAGCCAAAGAAACTCCCTTCGAATTTGACATAATCGCGCAGTTGGCTAATATCCCAGCACGAGTGACGCTTTACGAATTGTTGAGATTATCAAAATCAACACGTGAAGCTCTAAGAGAGGCCTTGGCAGACTCTGAGTCGTTCTTAGCTCAGATTGTCGAGCCGGCCATCGAAGAGCGGGACTCTTGCCCCCACTGTCATCAAGTGAGGAGGCAGGTCCCACAAATTATCTTCTCTCCAGAAGACATGCAGGTGAGGAATATAAAGCATAATAGGCCTTTATATTTCACTGGATATGTCGGGTCCACAAAAGTGGACCGAATTCAGATTGATCCAGGTTCTGCACTCAGCGTCGTGCCCAGTAGATTGATGCAGCTGTTGGGGATTTTCCTTCATCGCTTGACACCTACACACACTACCATCTATGGATTCAACGCTAATAATAGCCATCCTCTTGGTAAGATCCGATTGCGGTGTCAAATTGGAGACTTGAAAACGGAGGTTACATGCTACGTAATTGATGCTGATACCTCCTACAATATTTTATTGGGGCGACCTTGGATTCACTCTCATATGATAGTTCCGTCGACTCTTCACCAGTGCATGAAATATTGCGATGAGGAAGGAGAGGTCCGGACACTAATTGCTGACAAGCAGCCATTCAAAGGGTTGGAAAATTACTTCACAGATGCTGCACTCTACAAGCCAGCACATGAAGCCTCCAATGACAGTCTTAGTAAATCTCCAAGGCCTGACGACAGTGGCAATGAAGCCGACACTGAGTACGAGCTCCTTGGAGAAGATGATGGGGGTGATTACGAAATCAACCCTCACCTAGATCTTAGCTTAGGTCTTGATAATATAGTGGATGTAATAGAAAATGAATGGGTTATTAATGAAAATGTAAAGTTAGTCTACGAGCATGCTGTAGCTACTGAGTCTGAACCCTCTTGTACCTCCACCGAAGCGGATGGCCTGACCGAACTTGAAGTTCTGGCGGCATACCATTTGCCCCTCAGGCCTTCCCTCCTCTCTCAATTAAAAATAACCGAGGATCAAGGGCACTTCTTTGAAGTGCCTCCCCGACAGAAGTCCCAAAGGCCGATCATGTTCGGCAAAGTGGCCACGTCACCTCGACAGAGACAAAGTAGTGAAAGTGATGAACAAACATCACCTCAATTTCACTTATATGAGCAAAGGTCCCGACAGATGATGGAGAAAATGGGATATAATTTTACCCAGAAGCCGGGATTAAACTTTGGAAAAGGGCGGCAGAATCTCATACCCTCGTTTAGACCGAGAGGAAAGAGCCCTGATTATTATCAGAAGACCCGCAGGGGGTTGGGCTACGTGTCTACTCCACCCTCATCGCCATCCAAGGATGAAGAGAGTTCTTCGGATAAAGAAGAAACATCTTCACCAGATTATGATTCAGATATAAGCACCGGTGCTTGGTTTCAATCTTTGACGATCAATATGGTTTCAGCCGCGCCAGAAAGCGACGAGGAACCAATTGACATTCAAAATGACGCTTGGGCTAAGCACATGGATACTCTCTGGGATGTCCGCTTTGAACAGTGTGACCCGCCTACAGAAGACAAATTAATACAGATTAACATGGGAACGGAAGAAAATCCGAAATCCATTTTCATAAGCGACACACTAACTCCTTTAGAAAAAGAGGAACTTATATCCCTTATCAAAGAGTATATAGATGTGTTCGCATGGAGTTATGAAGATATGCCTGGGCTTGATCCTCAAATTGCCACACACCGGTTAAATATAAAAGAAGATGTCAAACCTGTTAAACAGCAACAGAGGCGTTTTCGACCGGAATTGATGGAGGCAATAGTTGCTGAGGTCAACAAGCTTATACAATCCAGGTTCATTCGTGAAGAACAACACCCAGACTGGGTGGCAAACATAGTGCCAGTTCGCAAAAAGAATGGCAAAATCCGGATATGCATTGACTTTCGAGATCTGAACGTTGCATGTCCCGAGAATGAATTTCCACTCCCCATCACCGACGTGATGATCGATAATACTTGCGGTTATGAGAGGATGTCCTTTATGGATGGCTTCTCAGATTATAAACAAATCAAGATGCACTCGGATGATGAAAAGCATACAGCTTTCAGAACGCCACAGGGGGTATACTGTTATACGGTGATGCCATTCGGATTAAAGAATGCAGGTGCCACTTACCAACGCGCAATGAGCGCCATATTTAAAGAACACCTACGCAGAACAGTAGAGTGCTATGTGGATGACTTAGCAGTTAAAAGTAAAGATAAAGAAGATCATCTTCACGATTTAAGAGTGGTCTTCGATCTTATGAGGAAACATCATTTGAAGATGAATCCCACTAAGTCATTCATGGGGGTATCCAGCGGGAAGTTTCTAGGGTTCGTAATAACTTCAAAAGGAATTTTCCTCGACCCTGAAAAGGTAAAAGCGATTAGCGAAATGCCGCCTCCCCGCAATCTTAAGGAATTAAGGGGATTACAAGGAAAACTCGCTTATATTCGGCGCTTCATATCCAACTTATCTGGACGATGCCAACCATTCTCCAAACTTATGAAGAAGGGAGTGTCTTTCATATGGGATGAGGCATGTCAGCAGGCATTTGATGACCTCAAGGAGTACCTTACTAAGCCTCCTGTACTAATGGCACCAGCCTCTGGGCAGCCCTTTCTTATATATGTAAGGGCCATGGATAATGCTTTAGGAGCACTACTTGCTCAATATAATGAGCACGGCCATGAACATGCCCTCTACTATTTAAGTAGAACAATGGTTGGGGCCGAAGAGTGATATACCCCGATTGAAAAAGAATGTTTAGCCCTAGTGTTTGCTGTTCAGAAAATGCGACACTACCTTTCGGGGCAAACAATTCATGTCATATCACGGGTTAATCCCTTGAAGATTATGATGACAAAACCGGGATCCTTGAATGGCCGATTGGCAAAATGGGCGCTCTTACTATCGCCCTATGACATACATTTTGTCCCTCAAAAGGCCATGAAGGGACAGGCAATCGCTGATTTCCTTGCAGACCATCCAATTTGGTCCAAATTAAAGCAGACATCAGAAGTCAACACAGTTACCAAAGAACAGCCTTGGCAAATGTTCTTTGTTGGTGCCGCGAGACGATCTGCTGCTGGAGTGGGGGTTGTGCTAATATCCCCACATAAACATATATTGCCTAACGGTTACTCATTAACAGAACCGTGCACTAATAATGTAGCGGAGTACAACGCGCTCATTATCGGCTTAAAAATAGCTCTGCAACTGGGGGTGAACCATCTGGAGGCATATGGAGATTCTAAGCTCATTGTCAATCAGATGACAGGCGAGTATGAAGTCAGACATGAAGCCCTCATCCCCTATCATCAGCTAGCTATTGAGCTAGCAGGATATTTTGAACAATTCTACATATATCATGTATCTCGAAACGAGAACATTTATCCAGATGCTCTTGCCGCATTAGCCGCAACGCTGGTAATCCCGCCAGGTGAAGCTAAAAGCATCACCATTGGTAGTAGAGAACTCCTCCACCCAGATGTGGTATCTCAAACCGAAGAGGTATGCCAGATTGGCTTAAACTTAGAGCCCCGTGATTGGCGATTTCCGTTTGTGGATTATGCTTTGCATGGGATATTACCAGAAGATCCTAAGGAAGCCACCTCAATAAAGAGGAAGGCCCAAAAATTTTATTATGACCATAAACTTCAGACTTTGTATAGAAAGTCAAGAGGTGGTCTATTGCTGCGCTGCATATCGAAAGCAGAAGCAGAACAAGTGCTGAAAGAAACACATGATGGAATATGTGGAGCTCATCAGCCCGGTCCCAAACTTGGAGACCGTATAAGAAGGCTGGGGTACTACTGGCCGAGCATGGTTACGCAAGCAATGGCATACGCTAAACGATGTCATGCATGCCAAATACATGCCAATTTTATTCATCAACCCCAAGAATACTTGCACAATACCGTCGCAAGCTGGCCATTTGAAGCCTGGGGAATGGACATTGTAGGGCCAATAACTCCCCCGTCATCCAGAGGACATCGGTTTATTCTTGCAATAACCGATTATTTTTCAAAATGGGCCGAAGCCGTGCCCATGAAAGAGGTGAAGACGACAGATGTGATCAAGTTCGTCAAGCATCATGTCATTTACCGATTTGGCATCCCTCGACGGATCATTCATGATAATGGTCCGCAATTCATCAGTCAGGGATTCTCCAGATTCTGCAATAAATTCAGAATCAAAGATATCGCTTCTACACCATATAACCCTGCGGCTAATGGGTTGGCCGAAGCTTTCAACAAGACGATCATCAAACTCCTTCGGAAGTTCGTCTCCTCCAATAAACGAGATTGGGATGAAAAGTTGGGAGAATGTTTGTGGGCTTATCGCACCACCGTTCGCACCCCGACTAAATCTACCCCGTTTTCTTTGGTTTATGGAAGTGAGGCTGTCTTGCCTCTTGAAATCCAGATACCATCATTAAGAGTGGCTTTAGCTACAAAAATGACGACAGAAGAGCGCCATCAGCAAAGGTTGCAAGAACTAGAGGCGTTAGACGAAAAACGTCTCAGGGCTTAACAACAAATTGAGTTGTATCAAACCCGAATATCTCAAACGTTCAATAAGAACGTCAAACCAAGGACCTTTAAGCAAGAAGACTTGGTTCTGGCTGTCAAAAGGCCAATGGTGCTAACCCACAAGACTAAGGGTAAGTTTGAACCCAAGTGGGAAGGACCGTTTGTTGTGGAGACAGAATACTCCAGTGGAGCCTATCGCTTAATGAATCAAGATGGCGACAGGATGATGATGCCGATCAATGGCAAATTTCTGAAGAAATACTATTCTTAGTATCCCTGGAGATACGAGTCTTCTCTTCTTGGGCATGTGCAGTTTGGCACCTCTGACCCAAACCTGGTGAGTTTGGTTCTCAAGTTTGAACCACCTCCAGTCTTTTTTTTAGGCATGCGTAATTGTGCGCCTCTGACCTAAACCTGGTGTGCTTAGTTCTCAAGTTTGAACCACCTCCAGTCTTTTTCTTAGGCATGCGCAGTTTGGCGCCTCTGACCTAAAACCTGGTGAGTTTGGTTCTCAAGTTTGAACCACCTCCAGTCTCTTTTCTTAGGCATGCGTAATTGTGCGCCTCTGACCTAAACCTGGTGTGTTTGGAGTGCCCAGTTCAAGTTACGCGAGAGAGCCTTGAACCACCTCCTGTTTGGTTCTCAAGTTTGAACCACCTCCAGTCTTTTTCTTGGGCATGCGCAATTTGGCGCCTCTGACCCAAAACCTGGTGTGCTTAGTTCTCAAGTTTGAACAGCCCCCAATCTTCTTTTAGGCATGTGTAATTAAGCGCCTCTGACCTAAAAGTATGAATTGCCCAACGCCAACTAGGCAATGGGAAGAGAACGAGTTTCTCGCCAACCCATCATGCTGGGGTAAAAGTATGAATGGCCCAACACCAACTAGGCAATGGGAAGAGAACAAGTTTCTCACCAACCCATCATGCTGGGGTAAAAGTATGAACTGCCCAACGCCAACTAGGCAATGGGAAGAGAACGAGTTTCTCGCCAACCGATCATGCTGAGGTAAAAGTATGAATTGCCCAACGCCAACTAGGCAATGGGAAGAGAACGAGTTTCTCGCCAACCCATCATGCTGGGGTAAAAGTATGAATTGCCAAATGCCAACTAGGCAATGGGAAGAGAACAAGTTTCTCGCCAACCCATCATGCTGGGGTAAAAGTATGAATTGCCCAACGCCAACTAGGCAATGGGAAGAGAACGAGTTTCTCGCCAACCCATCATGCTGGGGTAAAAGTATGAATGGCCCAACGCCAACTAGGCAATGGGAAGAGAACAAGTTTCTCACCAACCCATCATGCTGGGGTAAAAATATGAACTGCCCAACGCCAACTAGGCAATGGGAAGAGAACGAGTTTCTCGCCAACCCATCATGCTGGGGTAAAAGTATGAATGGCCCAACGCCAACTAGGCAATGGGAAGAGAACAAGTTTCTCACCAACCCATCATGCTGGGGTAAAAGTATGAACTGCCCAATGCCAACTAGGCAATGGGAAGAGAACGAGTTTCTCGCCAACCCATCATGTTGGGGTAAAAGTATGAATTGCCCAACGCCAACTAGGCAATGGGAAGAGAACAAGTTTCTCGCCAACCCATCATGCTGGGGTAAAAGTATGAATTGCCCAACGCCAACTAGGCAATGGGAAGAGAACGAGTTTCTCGCCAACTCATCATGCTGGGGTAAAAGTATGAATGGCCCAACGCCAACTAGGCAATGGGAAGAGAACAAGTTTCTCACCAACCCATCATACTGGGGTAAAAGTATGAATTGCCCAATGCCGACTAGGCAATGGGAAGAGAACTAGTTTCTCGCCAACCCATCATGCTGGGGTAAAAGTATGAATTGCCCAATGCCGACTAGGCAATGGGAAGAGAACGAGTTTCTCGCCAACCCATCATGCTGGGGTAAAAGTATGAATTGCCCAATGCCGACTAGGCAATGGGAAGAGAACTAGTTTCTCGCCAACCCATCATGCTGGGGTAAAAGTATGAATTGCCCAATGCCGACTAGGCAATGGGAAGAGAACTAGTTTCTCGCCAACCCATCATGCTGGGGTAAAAGTATGAATTGCCCAATGCCGACTAGGCAATGGGAAGAGATCTAGTTTCTCGCCAACCCATCATGCTGGGGTAAAAGTATGAATTGCCCAATGCCGACTAGGAAATGAGAAGAGATTAAGTTTCTCGCCAACCCATCATGCTGGGGTAAAAGTATGAATGGCCCAATGGCAACTAGGCAATGGGAAGAGAACAAGTTTCTCACCAACCCATCATGCTGGGGTAAAAGTATGAATTGCCCAATGCCGACTAGGCAATGGGAAGAGAACTAGTTTCTCGCCAACCCATCATGCTGGGGTAAAAGTATGAATTGCCCAATGCCGACTAGGCAATGGGAAGAGAACGAGTTTCTCGCCAACCCATCATGCTGGGGTAAAAGTATGAATTGCCCAATGCCGACTAGGCAATGGGAAGAGAACTAGTTTCTCGCCAACCCATCATGCTGGGGTAAAAGTATGAATTGCCCAATCCGATTAGGCAATGGGAAGAGAACTAGTTTCTCGCCAACCCATCTGGCTGGGGTAAAAGTATGAATTGCCCAATGCCGACTAGGCAATGGGAAGAGAATAAGTTTCTCGCCAACCCATCATACTGGGGTAAAAGTATGAATTGCCCAATGCCGACTAGGTAATGGGAAGAGAACTAGTTTCTCGCCAACCCATCATGCTGGGGTAAAAGTATGAATTGCCCAATGCCAACTAGGCAATGGGAAGAGAACAAGTTTCTCGCCAACCCATCATGCTGGGGTAAAAGTATGAATTGCCCAATGCCGACTAGGCAATGGGAAGAGAAGTAGTTTTTCGCCAACCCATCATGCTGGGGTAAAAGTATGAATTGCCCAATGCCGACTAGGCAATGGGAAGAGAACGAGTTTCTCGCCAACCCATCATGCTGAGATAAAAGTATGAATTGCCCAACGCCAACTAGGCAATGGGAAGAGAACAAGTTTCTAGCCAACCCATCATACTGGGGTAAAAGTATGAATTGCCCAACGCCAACTAGGCAATGGGAAGAGAACAAGTTTCTCGCCAACCCATCATGCTGGGGTAAAAGTATGAATTGCCCAACGCCAACTAGGCAATGGGAAGAGAACAAGTTTCTCGCCAACCCATCATGCTGGGGTAAAAGTATGAATTGCCCAACGCCAATTAGGCAATGGGAAGAGAAATAGTTTCTCGCCAACCCATCATGCTGGGGTAAGAGTATGAATCACCCAATACCGATAAAGTAAAGGGAAGAGGAAAAAAGTTTGGCATTTAAGCCCAAACGTAGTCCTCGACAACTCACCATGTTGAGGGAAATAATATGGCTAGCCCAACTCAAACGGTAGTTGGTAAAGGCTAATCAAATCCGTTAATAGCTGGGGGTTTGCTAAAAATCCCATATTAAACTTAATTTTTTATTTTCGGTTCAAGAAATCGAGCATAAACGATACCGAGATAAAACGTTTTGACGACAGGTTATTTGTTAGGCAAGCAAATCTGTTTTGAAGCCGGCAAATAAAAGAGTCAAAAGAATCATCTTTATTAAAAAGGTAAAAATACAAAAAGAATTTCAAAGAAACATCGTAAGGTTATCTCTCTCCTGTTTACGAAGTTCGTATTACAAGGAAGATAAAAGTGTAAAGAGAGATGAAACTATTGGCCTCCCTGAAGTCTCAATTGGTTTATTGTCTCGTCCAAATTTCTACGATGAGAAGCCTCCACGGTTTGCTGAGCTTGCCTACGCAACTCATCATCACTTATTGTAAGTTGTTGCTGACGAGATTCTTCTATGGCACGATTCCTGGCCATCTCTTCCTGCAGAATCTGCTCCTGCTGGACAAGCAACATCTCCCGTTTCTTGACAGATTCTCCTAATCGGAGTTCATTTTCTATCAAAGTGGCCCGAGCTCTCGCAATCGTCTCCTGGGCTTTAGAGATGGCCGCCTGACTTTCCTCAATTCCGAAGTTTACCCTCTGCAGGTCGCCAATAACGGATTCCCGACTGGCCTGGAGCTCTGTCAACTCCTGAGACCATCTCTCCTCCTGCTGCCTTAAAATAGTTCTTCGAGATAAGGATTCTGCCCGAAGCCGCGCCAGCTCTATCTCAGTGATCGCCTCCACATCCGCCTGACGGAGTGTGTGTAGCGTGGTCACCTGCTCTTCTAAGGCTGCAAGGCGGGCCCGGTATGGAGCTGCTCGATCTTGTCCACCGAATTCTTCGATATTTCCTAAATAGCGGAGTAACAGTGGACGTGCGAAGTTGAAGAAATCGTGGCCAGCAAGAACCATCTCGACACATCTTCTTAACAAATGCATAAAATCCTCGACAGTGAAGCCGAAAAGTTTTTCAAGAGGATTTGCACTGTCGGTAGGCAAAGTAGGTAATGCCAAGAAAGGTGTCGTAAGCAAGGGAGCAGTAGTTGCTGGAATTGGAGAAGAAGAAGCCCGTCCCTGCATTAAATTCATGATCTGAGGGACCAATAGAGCCAGTGCAGATCTGGAAGAACTGGAGACCCCAGACGAAGTACCGTCGGTACAGATCACTTGGGTACCCCCACCAACAGGAAGAGAAGATGGGACCACTTCGCCTGAAACTCCTTCGGTGGGAGAAGCATCTTCGAACGAGAATTTCAAATTATTCTCCTCCCATGCTAGAAGGCTTGGAGTCGGAAGAGTTGCAGGTATTTCAGCAGCCACGACAACAGACGACGTTAAAATCGCTGACTGAGAAGGCACGCCAACGACCGTGGGAAATGTCTCAGTAGAGCAAACGGGTGTTGGAGATGGCATGCTAGGAGAAGGTGTAGCCTCATTAGCAGCAGCTGCAATAATAATCTCAGTTCTCTCGTCACTTCCCAATTCGTCAATTGGGGGAATTAAGGAGGAAACAGAGGCAGGAGCCGGTGTGGAATAATCAGCCGCAAACTTACCAGCAGAGCTACCCACACCACCAACAGAGCCAGAATGGTCCATTCTATCGTCAGACTCTACTTGGGTAGTCGAGTGCATTGGCGAAAGAAGTTGATCACCTACATTTCAGAAGACCAGAAAAGCAGTGTTACGTTAAAATAATAACGGGCAAAAGATAAAATGCTAAAGGCCATACCAGGCGATACAAGTCCAGTTGTCGGACATGAAGGGGGAGCCATTGTTGTTTCCAGCAGTGTACCCGTCTCGCTACCCGTTAGTTGTGCCCCAGGTTCTGCCACAGGCTCTACGGCCGAAGGAGCTGAAATCTCAGCAATACTTGGAGCTTTGGCAGGTTCATTCTCCCTTGCCAACGCTTGGGGTACAGCTGAAGCAAACAAGTCGGAAGCAAGTTTGATAGCCACTTCTTGGGGGACTATCAAGGTTTCCTGCCCCAATTTTTGCTTCTTACCAGGCCTTTTCTTTAAAGTGCCGCGGCGTTTGAGAGTTGGACTCAGGGAACGACTGACAATAGGCTGAGGAACTCCACCAGCACCAGCATTGTCATCATCATCACCGGCATCATCGTCTGATTCGCTGATATCCGAAGGCTCAGCCGCAGCGCCAAGGAATTCTTCCATTCCTTTTATCCTTACCCTAGAAGCACCCTGGCGGCTAATATAGAGGGCTTCAATCTCTTTGCAACAACTGCGATTGAGAGAGAAGCCGGGCACGTCAGCATTCGCAATGTTGAACCAATTGCAGGAGCTGAGGGTCATGGCCAATTCTGGCACCTTCTGGGGCAAGGAGAATTCAGCCTCGGTCCCGCCCGCTGCAAAATGGAACCAGCCACGAGCACCTTCGTATAAATTCCCCTCGTAAGCGAGATCTTTATTTGGATTGCCCACATAAAGTTGAGAATATCCAAACTGGCGAGCAAAGCGACTCGGAGTATATGGCTCAATCTGACACTGGAGATTTTGACGATACACCAAGTGTCCGGGACGGATGTTGAGAAGCCACCAGAACACTCCTGCCGATAAAGTAGTGAACTTATCTGCTCCCATGGCATCCTTCAGCCTCGTCCCATATCCTCCACCGGGAAAGTCAGGAAAACACCGGAAGATCTCGTAATTCTGAAAGCTACGAAGAGTCTTCCGAATCTGGAACATATAATTCTGCCTCCATGAAGAACGTTCATACAGTTCTACAAGGAAGCACTTTTCGCCCGAACGACGCTCTGGTGCACTCATTAAGGAGGGACAGTGCAAGACAAGCCACGCCATTAAATAGGTGTAGGGCATCTCCACCCTAGGGTTTGGAGTTTTCGGTTGGACAGTCTCTTTCGACTTGCCCTTTCCTTTCCCGTTGACCTTAATAGTGAGGAGGAAATCACGACAGAATACCCTCAGTCCATACTGCAAATTGCATACCATGGCGGGAAGGAGTCCAAGGGGTCGGCCGTATGCAAGAAGAACCGCTGGATATACCACGGTCACTGCAATCGCTTCCTTGGGCAATGACGGCACGACGCATCTTTTGAGCCACAACATCAGAAACCCGGCAATGAGACCTCTGTTGGAGATCGGAAACTGGGCTTGATAGTGATAGCTCTTGAATGAAGTGCCAGGACCGTATCCATTCTCATTGGATTCAGTGGTATAATATAATAGATGGCGGCCCTTAGCAATACGGTGATCAATCTCTGAGCCATAGATGGGTGGATGACCATGGATAATGGCCGAGCTATCCTTAGAATTTAAGTTGGCAAAGAGATATTCGGCCCACTTCTTGTGACCAATACCGTGATTACGCGCACCCGTCAGGTCAGCGCAAATATGATAATGGCACATCATCTCCCAGTATGTGGCATAGATGCGCTCGTCCCTCGCCAATAGCATGTTCAACTCATCAGTGGTAGGGATATACTCCTCGTAAGGGACTTCGCCCATCGAGAGCCCAGAAACCTCAAACATCTCGTGGAGAGCGAACCCTAGCTCACCCACTGGTGTAAAGAAAGTACAGGTTTCAGGGTTATACATCTCCAAGAGGCAGTAAAAGTGATAAGCACTCTGGGGAAACCCGAATTGGACATTCCTGATGGCTTTATACAAGCCAATATCCTTTAAAATGGGCTCGTGGGAATCCAGCATGTACTGAACAAGGCGTGCCCACCACATATTGTTAGAAGAATGAACCCAGCCGGGCATCCTAAAGTCGCTAGCCGGGTACTGATCATCCTTCGCCAAGAACTCACTTAAGAAAGTTCGGGCACGAGATGGGACTTCACCCACTGGAAGCTCCTTGCCAAATCGGCCTGGAAGCAAGCCAGTAATGCATCTGGGGGAACCATCTTGATAAACCCCTTTTGCACCAAATTTGCCTGTTGGGACGCCATCTTGCTCTTGAGTCAGTCCCCATTTTAATTCTCGAGGCGTCGCTAGCCTTTGAAGATAGACCAGAGGATAGCTAAGATCCATTCTAGGCAAAAACATCAACATTTCGCCTGAGTTATATAGCCAGACACGTTTCCCTTCAGAAAGGATCTCATCTGATTGATCCATCTGGTCTCCAAAGAGGAAAGCGGGTTTCTCCATCGCCTTTCTGTTCACATCTTCAAAAGCCGCGTCAGTTATGATTTCTCGCGCAGTAGTGGGGTGGTACTTGATCAGCTTCTCCTTGCGTTCCTTCGGGTCTGGCTTGTATGAGGGCAAGATGGTAGTGAAACGGAATTGGCCTGAGGGATCAGAACCCCCAGCAAAGCCGAAGTAGTTCTTGTGGGGAAGAGATTCCATCGAATATCCTACTGCAAAAAGAAAGCAGAATGAGAGAAGTTTCTCTAGGGCAGAAAATTTCTCTAAGTATGGACGCGTGAAGCTAAAAATTAGAACGCGCGAAGTTAAGACTAGCGCCACGCGAAGCTAAAGATTAGAACGCACGAAGTTAAGAATAGCGCCGCGCGAAGCTAAAGATTAGACCGCGCAGAAATAGCCTAGCGTTTTTAGCGTGATTGCTACTTAAAATAGCCTCGCGTTTTCAGCGCGATTGCTACTTAAAATAGCCTCGCGTTTTCAGCGCGATTGCTACTTAAAATAGCCTCGCGTTTTTAGCGCGATTGCTACTTAAAATAGCCTCGCGTTTTCAGTGCGATTGCTACTTAAAATAGCCTCGCGTTTTTAGCGCGATTGCTACTTAAAATAGCCTCGCGTTTTCAGAGCGATTGCTACTTAAAATAGCCTCGTGTTTTCAGCGCGATTGCTACTTAAAATAGCCTCGCGTTTTCAGCGCGACTGCTACTTAAAATAGCCTCGCGCTTTAAACGCGAGGATGACGCGATAACTTTGCGTAAGAAGAAAGTTAGAGACTTTTTCTTCTTCTCCAAGTCTTACGGCAGGAGTACGGCGATCTCGCCGGTAAAGGAGTTGATTGATCAGTTAAAATTAAGCCAAATCACTCTAGAAATGTTCTAAAGAGTCTCGATGGAAAGATTCTTACCTCGGATGGGCGAAATGTGGGCTGGCGCGTCGCTGCCTTGGCCGCCGCCACCACTGCTTGCGCCAGTCGCCAAAGATGGAGCCGCTCGATAAGTAGCACGAGTTTTGGGTGCCATTGCTGAGAAAAATCGACTGAAAATTTGGAGAAACTCGGTCGGAAGAAGATTGGGTCGTCTGGACTCTGATCGCCTGAATCTCTAAGTTTCTGGAAAATTCTCAAATAGAGTGAAAAGGATAAGAAATAGAGATTTCTTTTAAATGGAAGGAACCGCCTCTTGGAATTCGGTGCGAGTTTCGGAGAAAATGACTTGTCAGTTACTCTCTAAAACGCGAAGCTATTAGCCTCGCGCGACTAAGAAAAAGCGAAGTTGATTAACTCCGTGCAACTATACAAAACGCGAGGATAGCCTGTGCCTTAGCTTCGCGTTTTCATGGAAAAATTTAGATTTTTGACGAGTGCAATTAAGCGCTTCCATCTAAGTTAAAGCGATTCTTATCCAATCATTTGGGTATTATCAATCTAAGTCACGCAGAAGTGCCTTAGACTATTTTACCAAAATTATTGACCATCTGTTTGTTGAGTAAGCAAAATTCTTGAAGCTAACAGATAGAGAGGAAAATAATTTATCTTTATTCATGAAGCAAAAGATTACAAAGAGGGAGTTATAGCTCTCCCAAAAGCTTTTTACATGGTCAATTTGTCAATAACTAAACAGTAAGACTTCTCTACGGGGTGTTGAAGCTCAGTTCCCTGGTTCACATGCAAAAACAATAAGATTTCTCTACGGGGTGTTGAAGCTCAGTTCTCTGGTTCACATGCAAAAGATCTCCTCTGCAAATGTCAATTAGGATCTGTCATCCGAAATGAAGCACGAGAGGAAAGGAAAGTGCTGCACTGAAGCGCAATTCTGAACTGCAAGTGCTGCAATTCTGCACTGCAAGTGCTGCAGCTCCTTATTTACAGCCCCTTCAGGAGTTTATCTCTCGGAGCCAGAGCTTGAAACCTGCAACTATGTTGTAAAGCATATGCTTCTGACTTCCTTAGAGTTACTTCTACTGATGAAGATCGATAGACCCGCATATGTTCCTCTTCAGAAAGGACTGGACTTACTGCAAAAGGAACAGAGTTTCCAAAAGAGTGAAAACGCGGAGCTAAGCTAACTCCGCGCACAGTTGAAGAAATAGCCTCGCGCTTTAAACGCAGAGGATGATGCGATAACTTCGCATAAAGGGGGACAAGATTTCTTTCTGCTCTTTCCTTCTCTTTCAAATTCATCGCGACTGCTAATCAAAGATAGTCTCGCAATTCATAGCGACTGCTAATCAAAGATAGCCTCGCAATTCATAGCGACTGCTAATCAAAGATAGCCTCGCAATTCATAAGCGACTGCTAATCAAAGATAGCATCGCGGATTCATTGAGACTACTAGTAAAGCCCCGCGTTTCAAGTGCAGGGACGACACAATAAAATGGCGATCTCGCCAACAAGACAAAGCAATCGTCCAGATTAAAATCAAGCCAAAATATCTCAGAATGGTTCTTAGAAAATCAAGAGATAAGGTTTTTACCTTCGGAAGACGCTGCATAGACTGGTTCGCCGTCGCGTCTACCTTCACGGCCGCTGCCATTAACGTCGGCCAACTTGCGAAAAGCCAAACTCCTCTGGAGAGACATCCTATGGAGAATTGAACGAAGATCAATTGAAGATCATTCGTGAGTCACTCGAGTTCTCAGAAATTCTTCGGATGAGATGAAGAAGAAGATGAGCCGGAAGCTCTATTTAAACAAAATTTCCGTCGCTTGGTATTCGGCGTGGAAACTCGGGGGTAATTAATGACATAATTACTCATTTCACTGAAGACGAAGTGAAGCTGATTAGCTCCGCGTAAGTGAGCAGATAACGCAGATAGACTTGGTATTCTAACTCCGCGTTTCAGTTTAGATATCCAAAGTATTTCAAAATCTGCTGAAGTCTAAGCCATTTTGAAAACTTTGGAGGGGGTTCTGTTGGCAGTGAAAATTTTTAAGTTAAAAGGATTTTCCACAACAGAACGCGGAGCTAATTCAATAGCCCCGCGTTTGGTTACATTAACCCTGCGTTTGAATAAAACGCGGAGATGTTTAATAGCTCCGCGTTGATTCCGCAGTTTGGCTTGTATTAGCCTCGCGTTTGAGTACAACGCGGAGATGATCAATAGCTCCGTGTTAGCTCCGCGTTTTGGTTATTTAGCATCACGTTTTGATGCGATTAAAACTCGGCGTAAGCAGATAACCAGAATCTCAAATTGATTGAGATTATGATTCTGGACTTATCCAAATACCCGAATCAAGTCTAATCAGAATTCCATCAAAACTAAGATATTTGATTGGAATCCTTGATGAATGCGAGTTCTATTTAGATAGAAACTCTTGCATTAACCTGGGGCTATAAATACCTTCTTGGTGAAACCCTATGGGGCTTCTTTTCTTCTTTTTGGCATCGGAAGCCTCCTATCGATCCTTTGGCAATTCAAGTATGCGAGAGAGCCTTGAAGCCTTTGCTGATCATCTTCTGAAATCTTGGAGAATTCAAGTTACGCACAGAGCCTTGAGTTCGTAAAGATCAGAGAAAATCACCATCTTCTTTCTGGAGTTCTTGAGAAGTTCGAGTTACGCGAGAGAGCCTTGAACAAATCAAAACCAGAGAAGATCGTCTATATTCGGCCGATATCTTTAAAAGAGAAGATTTCAACGTACCGATCGTCCAAAGGAACTGCTTGACAGATCCCATCGCCACAGATCCCACAATATTGTAAAAGAGAGAGATTGAAATATAAAATCCTCTCGTTTGTTCTTTTTATATCTTGTTCACTTTCATTGTAATTTAAGTTAATTCAATGGGAGGAAGCGAAGGAAATTTTGCGACGAACAGCTCCTGCCTCTGTTCCCTCTTCAATTCCCTCAATTGACGAACTGGAAAGTGATGAGAGAACTGAGGTCATTATCGCAGCTGCTGCTAAGGAGGCTACACCTTCTCCTAGCATGCCATCTCCAACGCCAGTCTGCTCCACTGAGACATTTCGTACGGTCGTTGGCGTGCCTTCTCAGTCAGCGATTTTAACATCGTCTGTTGTCGTGGCTGCTGAGACACCTGCGACTCCTCCGACTTCAGGCCTTCCAGCAGGAGAGGAAGAGAATTTGAAATTCTCGTTCGAAGGTGCTTCTCCTACCGGCGGAGCTTCGGGCGAAGTTATTCCGTCTTCTACTCTTGTTGGTGGCGCTCCCCGGGCGACCTGTATTAACAGCCCTCCTTGTCCGGTTCCTGATTCTACCAGATCTGCATTTGCTTTACTGGCCCCGCATGTCATGAACCTGGTATAAGGACGGGCTTCTTCTTCGACACCGGTAGCCACTGCTCCCCTGCCCGTGACATCTTCCTTAGCATTACCTGTTTTGTCTGTTAACACTTCAAATCCTCTTGAAGAACTTTTCAACTTCAGTGTCGTTGATTTTATGCTTTTACTAAGGAGATGTATCGAGATGGTCCTTGCTGGCCACGATTTCTTCAACTTCGCATGTTCAATGTTACTCCGCTATCTGGAAAATATCGAAGAAGTTGGGGGACGAGACCGAGCAGCTCCTTACCGGGCCCGTTTTGGAATTTGGAAGAGCAAATGAACATACTCAACATAGTCCGCCAAGCGGATGTTGAGTCGATTACTGGGATCGAATGGGCTCGTCTTCGGGTGGAGTTGGTTGCTCATCGAGAGGAATTGAGGCGCCAAGAAGAAGAGTGGTCTCGAGCGTTAGCAGGGTTCCAGGCTAGTCGGGAGTCCATTCTTAGAGGTTTGGAGTTGGTGAACTCTGAAATTGAGGGGAGCCAGGCAGCCATTCTCAGCGCCCAGGAGGCCATTATTGCTAATGCTCGGGCGATCTTAGTAGAGAGCAAGCTTCAATTAGGGGAAGCCGTTAAGAAGCGGGAAGCACTGATCCTTCAACGGGAGTAAGTTGATCAGGAGGAGACAATAAGAAGCCGTACTATAGAAGAGTCTCGCCAGCATCTCATCCAGCAAGTTGCAATGAATGATGATGACCTACTCCGGCAGGCTCAACACTCTATAGAGGCAACTCGTCGTCGAGTGATTGACGAAGCGATGAGTCAGTTAAAGCATCTTGGAGATCCATAGTTTTCTTTTATTCTTCATTCTTTTTGTAATGAGAACTTGTAATAAAAGAAAGATCTTTATTGGTTCTCAGACTTCTTTTGTAATTCCATTCTTTTTAAATGATGAATAAGGATAACTACTTTTTGATTCTTTTATTAGTTGGCTAGGAAATCTTCTTGCACAACAAATAACTTGTCATCAAAAAGTAGTTTTCTCTATTTTTATGCAAAGCGTTCCAAGTCGTACTGTCAGAGGTAAGAATTTAACATGACAGGTTTTATGGGATTTTTAGCAAATCCCCAGCTATCAACGGGTTTGATTGGCCTTTACCAACTGCCGTTTGAGTTGGGCTAGCCATGTTATTCCCCTCAACATGGTGAGTTGTCGAGGAATTAATTTCCTCTCCCCTTTGCCTTCAATCAGCATTGGGTAGTTAATCTCATACTCTTACCCCCAGTATGATAGGGTTGGCGAGAAACTGGTCTCTTCCCATTGCCTAGTCAGCGTTGGGCAATTCATACTTTTACCCCAGTATGATGGGTTGGCGAGAAACTGGTTCTCTTCCCATTGCCTAGTCGGCGTTGGGCAATTCATATCTTTTAGGTTAGAGGCGCTTAATTACACATGCCTAAAAGAAAGATTGGGGGCTGTTCAAACTTGAGAACTAAGCACACCAGGTTTGGGTCAGAGGCGCCAAACTGCGCATGCCCAAGAAAAGACTGATGGTGGTTCAAACTTGAGAACCAAACTGGAGGAGGTTCAAGGCTCTCTCGCGTAACTTGAACTGGGTACTCCAAACACACCAGGTTTTAGGTCAGAGGCGCCAAACTGTTCATGCCTAAGAAAAGACTGGAGGTGGTTCAAACTTGAGAACCAAACGCACCAGGTTTAGGTCAGAGGCGCCAAACTGCACATGCCTAAGAAAAGACTGGAGGTGGTTCAAACTTGAGAACCAAACGCACCAGGTTTAGGTCAGAGGCGCCAAACTGCGCATGCCTAAGAAAAGACTGGAGGTAGTTCAAACTTGAGAACCAAACGCACCAAGTTTAGGTCAGAGGCGCTCAATTGCGCATGCCTAAGAAAAGACTGGAGGTGGTTCAATTTTGAGAACCAAACACACCAGGTTTAGGTCAGAGGCGCCAAACTGCGCATGCCTAAGAAAAGACTGGAGGTGGTTCAAACTTGAGACCAAACGCACCAGGTTTAGGTCAGTGGCGCTCAATTGCGCATACCTAAGAAAAGACTGGAGGTGGTTCAAACTTGAGAACCAAACGCACCAGGTTTAGGTCAGAGGCGCTCAATTGCGCATGCCTAAAAAAAGAAGACGCGTATCTCCAGGGATACTAAGAATAGTATTTCTTCATAAATTTGCCATTGATCGGCATCATCATCATGTCGCCATCTTGATTCATTAAGCGATAGGCTCCGTTGGAGTATACTGTCTCTACAATAAACGGTCCTTCCCACTTGGGTTTAAACTTACCCTTAGTCTTATGGGTTAGCACCTTTGGCCTTTTAACAACCAGAACCAAGTCTCCTTGCTTAAAGGTCCTTGGTTTGACGTTCTTATTGAACGTTTGAGATATTCGGGCTTGATACAATTTGTTGTTGAGTCCTGAGACGTTTTTCATCAACGCCTCTAGTTCTTGCAATCTTTATTGATGGCGCTCTTCTGTCGTCATCCTTGTGGCTAAAGCCACTCTTAATGATGGTATCTGGATTTCAAGAGGCAAAACAGCCTGACTTCCATAAACCAAAGAGAACGGGGTAGCTTTGGTCGGGGTGCGAACGGTGGTGCGATATGCCCACAAACATTCTCTCAACTTTTCATCCCAATCTCGTTTATTGGAAGAGGCGAACTTTCGAAGGACTTTGATGATCGCCTTGTTAAAAGCTTCATCTAACCCATTAGCCGCAGGGTTATATGGTGTAGAAGCGATATCTTTGATTCTGAACTTATTGCAGAATCTGGAGAATCCCTGACTAATGAACTGCGGCCCGTTATCATGAATGATCCGTCAAGGGACGCCGAATCGGTAAATGACATGATGTTTGATAAACTTGATCACATCTGTCGTTTTCACCTTTTTCATAGGCACGGCTTCGGCCCATTTTGAAAAATAATCGGTTATTGCAAGAATAAACCGATGTCCTCTGGATGACGGGGGAGTTATTGGCCCCACAATGTCCATTCCCCAGGCCTCAAACGGCCAACTAGCGACAGTATTGTGCAAGAATTCTGGGGGTTGATGAATAAAATTAGCATGAACTTGGCATGCATGGCATCGTTTAGCGTATGCCATTGCTTCCGTGATCATATTTGGCCAGTAGTACCCTAGCCTTTTTATGCGGTCTCCGAGTTTTGGACCGGGCTGATGAGCTCCACATACTCCATCATGCATTTCTCTCAGCACTTCTTTTGCTTCTGCTTTTGATATGCAGCGTAGCAGTAGACCATCTCTTGACTTTCTATATAAAGTCTGAAGTTTATGGTCATAATAAAATCTTTGGGCCTTCCTCTTTATCGAGGTGGCTTCCTTTGGATCCTCTGGTAATATCCCATGTAAAGCATAATCCACGAACAGAAATCGCCAATCACGGGGCTCTAACTTTAAGCTTATCTGGCATACCTCTTCGGCTTGAGACACCGCATCTGGGTGAAGGAGTTCTCTGCTACCAATAGTGATGCTTTTAACTTCACCTGGCGGGATTGCCAGTGTTGCGGCTAATGCGGCAAGAGCATCTGCATAAACGTTCTCATTTCGAGATACGTGATATATGTAGAATTGTTCAAAATATCATGCTAGCTCAATAGCTAACTGATGATAAGGGATGAGGGCTTCATGTCTGACTTCATACTCACCTGTCATCTGATTGACGATGAGCTTATTGTCTCCATATGACTCTAGATGGTTCACCCCCAGTTGTAGAGCTATTTTTAAGCCGATAATGAGCGCGTTGTACTCCGCTACATTATTCGTGCACGGTTCTGTTAATGAGTAACCGTTAGGCAATATATGTTTATGTGGGGATATTAGCACAACCCCCACTCCAGCAGCAGATCGTCTCGCGGCACCATCAAAGAACATTTGCCAAGGCTGTTCTCCGGTAACTGTGTTGACTTCTGATGTCTGCTTTAATTTGGACCAAATTGGATGATCTGCAAGGAAGTCGGCGATTGCCTGTCCCTTCATGGCCTTTTGAGGGACAAAATGTATGTCATAGGGCGATAGTAAGAGCGCCCATTTTGCCAATCGGCCATTTAAGGATCTCGGTTTGGTCATCAGAATCTTTAGGGGATTAACCCGTGATATGACATGGATTGTTTGCCCTGAAAGATAGTGTCGCATTTTCTGAACAACGAACACTAGGGCTAAACACTCCTTTTCAATTGGGGTATACCGCTGTTCGGCCCCAATCATTGTTCTACTTAAATAGTAGAGGGCATGTTCATGGCCGTGCTCATTATATTGAGCAAGTAATGCTCCTAAAGTATTATCCATGGCCCTTACATATATAAGGAAGGGCTGCCCAGGGGCTGGTGCCATAAGTACATGAGGCTTAGTAAGGTACTTCTTGAGGTCATCAAATGCCTGCTGACATGCCTCATCCCATATGAAAGACACTCCCTTTTTCATAAGTTTTGAGAATGGCTGGCATCGTCCAGATAGGTTGGAAATGAAGCGTCGAATGTAGGCAAGCTTTCCCTATAATCCCCTTAATTCCTTAAGATTGCGGGGAGGCGGCATTTCGCTAATCGCTTTTACCTTTTCAGGGTCGAGAAAAATTTCTTTTGAGGTGATTATGAACCCAAGAAATTTCCCGCTGGATACCCCCATGAACGACTTGGTAGGATTCATTTTCAGATGATGTTTCCGCATAAGATCGAAGACCACTCTTAAATCATGAAGATGATCTTCTTTATTTTTGCTTTTGACTGCTAAGTCATCCACATAGCACTCCACTATTCTGCGCAGGTGTTCCTTGAATATGACACTCATTGCGCGTTGGTAGGTGGCACCTGCATTCTTTAATCCGAATGGCATCACCGTATAACAGTATACCCCCAGCGGCGTTCTGAAAGCTGTATGCTTCTCATCATCCGGGTGCATCTTGATTTGGTTATAACCTGAGAAGCCATCCATAAAGGATATCCTCTCATAACCACAGGTACTATCAATCATCACATCGGTGATGGGGAGTGGAAACTCATCTTTGGGACATGCGGCGTTCAGATCTCGAAAATCGATGCATATCCGGATTTTGTCATTCTTTTTGCGAACTGGCACTATGTTAGCCATCCAATCAGGATGTTGTTCTTCATGAATGAATCCGGATTCAATAAGCTTATTGACCTCGGCAACTATTGCCTCCATCAACTCCGGTCGAAAATGCCTCTGTTGTTGTTTAACAGGTTTGACATCTTCTTTTATATTTAACCGGTGTGTGGCAATTTGAGGGTCAAGCCCAGGCATATCTTCATAACTCCACGCGAACACATATATATACTCTTTGATAAGAGATATAAGTTCCTCCTTTTCTAAAGGAGTTAGTGTGTCGCTTATGAAAATGGGTTTCGGATTTTCTTCCGTTCCCATATTAACTTGTATTAATTTGTCTTCTGTGGGCGGGTCACGCTGTTCAAAGCGGACATCCCAGAGAGTATCCATATGCCTAGTCCAAGCGTCATCTTGAACGTCAATTGGTTCCTCGTCGCTTTCTGGCGGGGATGAAACCATATTGACTGTCAAAGATTGAAACCAAGCACCGGTGCTTATATCCGAATCATGGTCGGGTGAAGATATTTCTTCTTTAGCCGAAGAACTCTCTTCATCCTTGGATGGCGATGAGGGTGGAGTAGACACATAGCCCAACCCCCTGCGGGTCTTTTGATAATAATCAGGGCTCTTTCCTCTCGGTCTAAACGAGGGTATGAGATTCCGTCGCCCTTTCCCAAAGTTTAATCCCGGCTTCTGGGTAAAATTATATCCCATCTTTTCCATCATCTGTCGGGACCTCTGTTCGTACAAATGGAACTGAGGTGATGTCTGTTCATCACTTTCACTACTTTGTCTTTGTCGAGGCGACGTGACCACTTTGCCGAACATGATCGGCCTTTGGGACTTCTGTCGGGGAGGCACGTCAAAGAAGTGCCCTTGATCCTCGGTAATTTTTAATTGAGAGAGGAGGGAAGACCTGAGGGGTAAATGGTATGCCACCAGAACTTCAAGTTCGGTCAAGTCATCCACTTCGGTGGAGGTACAAGAGGGCTCCGATTCAGTAGCTACAGCATGCTCGTAGACTAACTTTACATTTTCATTAATAACCCATTCACTATCTATTACATCCACTATATTATCAAAAATCAAACTAAAATCTAGGTGATGGTTGATTTCATAATCACCCCCATCATCTTCTCTAGGAAGCTCGTACTCAGTGTCGGCTTCATTGCCACTGTCATCGGGCTTTGGAGGTTCGCTAGTGTCGTCATTGGAGACTTCATGGACTGGTTTATAAAGTGCAGCATCTATGAAGTAATTCTCCAGTCCTTTGAAAGGTTGCTTATCTGCAATTAGTGTCCGGACTTCTCCTTCCTCATTGCAATATTTCATGCATTGGTGAAGAGTCGACGGGACGATCATATAAGCATGGATCCAAGGTCGTCCTAGTAGAATATTGTAGGAGGTATCTGCATCAATAACATAGCATGTAACCTCCGTCTTTAGATCTCCAATTTGGCATCGGAGTCGAATTTTCCCGAGGGGGCTGCTATTATTGGCATTGAACCCATATATTGACGTGTTGGTTGGTGTCAGACGATGGAGGGAGATCCCTAGCAGCTGCATCAACCTTCTGGGTATGACACTTAGTGCAGAACCCGGATCAATTTGAATTCGGTCCACTTTTGTGGATCCGACATATCCGGTGAAATATAAAGGCATGTTGTGCTTTATATTCCTTACCTGCATGTCTTCTGAAGAGAAAACTATTTGTGGGACCTGCCTCCTCACTTGATGACTGTTGGCAGTGAAAATTTCTAAGTTAAAAAGGATTTTCCAAAACAGAACGCGGAGCCAATTCAATAGCCCCGCGTTTGGTTACATTAACCCCGCGTTTGGTTACATTAACCCCGCGTTTGGTTACATTAACCCTGCGTTTGAATAAAACGCGGAGATATTTAATAGCTCCGCATTGATTCCGCAGTCTGGCTTGTATTAGCCTCGCGTTTGAGTAAAACGCGGAGATGATCAATAGCTCCGCGTTTTGGTTATTTAGCGTTTTGATGCGATTAAAGCTCCGCGTAAGCAGATAACCAGAATCTCAAATTGATTGAGATAATGATTTTGGACTTATCCAAATACCCGAATCAAGTCTAATCAGAATTCCATCAAAACTAAGATATTTGATTGGAATCCCTGATAATGACGAGTTCTATTTAGATAGAAACTCTTGCATTAACCTGGGGCTATAATACTTTCCTGGTGAAACCCTAGGGGTCTTCTTCTTCTTTTTGGCATCGGAAGTCTCCTATCGATCCTTTGGCAATTCAAGTATGCGAGAGAGCCTTGAAGCCTTTGCTGATCATCTTCTGAAATCTTGGAGAATTCAAGTTACGCACAGAGCCTTGAGTTCGTGAAGATCAGAGAAAACCACCATCTTCTTTCTGTAGTTCTTGAGAAGTTCGAGTTACGCGAGAGAGCCTTGAACAAATCAAAACCAGAGAAGATCGTCTATATTCGGCCGATATCTTTAAAAGAGAAGATTTCAACGTACCGATCGTCCAAAGGAGCTGCTTGACAGATCCCATCGCCACAGATCCCACAAACAAACTATTGTAAAAGAGAGAGATTGAAGTATAAAATCCTCTCGTTTGTTCTCTTTATATATCTTGTTCACTTTCATTGTAATTCAAGTTAATTCAATGGAAGGAAGCGAAGGAACTTTTGCGACGAACAATGACAGCGGGGGCAAGAATCCTGTTCTTCATTAGCTGGCTCGACAATCTGAGCTAGGAATGACTCAGAGTCTGCCAAATCTTCCCTTAACGCCTCACGAGTTGACTTTGACAATCGTAACAACTCGTATAGCGTTACTCGAGCTGGAATATTTGCCAGCTGAGTTATGATATCAAATTGGAAGGAGGTATTCTTAACTCCTTCATCTCTTCGCGGATTCTTCTTCATTCAGAGTTTCTTTGCCCTTTTTGGCATTATTTTCGACAAATCTCGATAGCATGACTTTAAGACCTTCAATCATCTTTTGCTGCTCTCGAATCATCTTTTCTTGAGCTTCAAATCTCTGATTGATATCGTCAGACTTATCTGCCATATGCGATGCTGACTTCTGTAGCCGAGACGATGTAGAGGATGGAGGCGAGGCTTATAGCGGAATTATCGCTGTCCTCGTCGTAAGAACCCCCCGCGAGCTTCTTATAATTTCGGGGCGGGACGGCTCCTGATCTTAGTTGAGTAACACGATGAGGTTCTTCATCGCTCGATTCTGAATCATCATCCGTCTCTGCAATTTTCCTCCCTTTTCCTACCATATTGGAGGTTACAGCTCTCCCTTGCGTCAGGAAAGTGGTTCTTGTCTTCTTAGCAGGATTCTGGTTTGACTCGTTTAATCGGTCGAACACAGATATCCTATTCTTGCTGCAGCCACAGTTGTCCATCACGGCTGATACTGCCGTCACAAGTTGCTGGCAATGACAGACAGGCTCAACCTGAAGTTGGTCTATGCCTCTCTTCTTAGAGAGATATTCCCTGAGATCAGCGCCTTTAGTCATAGAGTCAAGAGGTCCATTCAACTCTTGAGAAGATCTGGGAACCCACTGAAGCTTCTTTGTCTGATCAACCCTGACTCTGGGATTGGACCGATCCTCGCGTGGCTTAGGAATAGCCTCGCATTTCACATTGCGGGCCTGAAGAATAGCTCCGCGCTTATCCACACTAGCCTCGCGTCTCTCGCTGGCTTGGTATGTCTTTAGAAGTTTAGCTTCTGGAATAATAGCCCCACGTGAAGGGAACATCTTACACGCTGGCTTATCTTTGCGATTAACGCAGATCATAGCTTTGCGCCTAGCACGATTTTTACGACTGACAACTATTTGCCAATCATCCTCGCGTTCCTCGCGGGTATCAGAAATCTTGCGTTTATTGCAAGTATTACTGGCCTCGCGTTTCTCGCTTGGCTCAGTATTAGCTTTGGGTGGAATATCACACGCTTGCTTCAAAGAATTTTTATACTCGTGTCTTTCGCGAGTGTCATAAGTCTTGCGTTTCTCGCAATCAGTACTGACCTTGCGTTTCTCGCTTGGCTCAGTATCAGCCTCGCGTGGAGAATCACACGCTGGCTTTAAAGAATTTTTATACTCGCGTAACTCGCGAGTGTCGGGTATTCTGCGACTAGCGCAACCCTTACTGGCTTCGCGTCTCTCGCTAGGCTCAGCAATAGCCTCGCGTGCTGGCTTTGAAGAATTTTTATACTCGCGTAACTCGCGAGTGTTGGGTATTCTGCGACTAGCGCAACCCTTACTGGCTTCGCGTCTCTCGCTAGGCTCAGCAATAGCCTCGCGTGGAAAATCACAAGCTGGCTTTTCCTTTCTTTTAAGGCAAGTTGTATCTTCGCGTTTAACACAGTAGAGTCTGGTCTAGCGGGTAGCGCGAGCCAGTTTGCGAGGGACCATAGCCTCGCGTCCTCTGGTGTTAGCTCCGCGTTCAAAGCGGGCTTTGAGGGCTCTACGCCTCGCTCTCCGGTTCCTGTTTCGGAGTTGGGTCCTGATCAGTCCAGTCCCCAAGTCTTCTTCGGCAGTCGGAAGCTCATCCTCGGCTAGGATTTCTTGTGTGAACTCCCGCTCTATAGCCGCAGTCTCCAAGGATCCCCGTCTCTCGGTGGATTCCTTTCTACCCGTCACTCGGGCATTGGAGTACATGCGACGATAGTGCCGTGTCTCATCCAAGTCACCTGATCCGGAGGAGAGGAACTCCTCGTACTTCTGCTGGTCGATTTCAACGACCAGCGTGTCTACTTCGGATCCGATAAAGTCAACGTCCGATTGCGCCACTATCTCTTCATCAGTGAAAGAGATGGCTCCCACTGTGGTCGCCAGTTTGTTCGTCGCAAAAGTTCCTTTGCTTCCTTCCATTGAATAAGCTCGAATTACAACGGAAGTGAACAAGATAAAAAAAAAACAAACGAGAGGATTTATATTTATCGCTCTCTTTTACAATATTTCGTGGGATTAGTGGCGATGGGATCTGTCGAGCAGCTCCTTTGGACGATCGGTACGTTGAATCTTCTCTTTTAAAGATATCGGCCGATTGTAGACGATCTTCTCTAGTTTTGATTTGTTCAAGGCTCTCTCGCGTAACTCGAACTTCTCAAGAACTCCAGAAAGAAGATGGTGATTTTCTCTGATCTTCACGAACTCAAGGCTCTGTGCGTAACTTGAATTCTCCAAGATTTCAGAAAAATATCTTAATTGCCGAAAAGAAGATGAAGACCAAAGCCGAAGGGACCCGACCCCTAGGGTTTCACCAGGAAAGTATTTATAGCCCCAGGTTAATGCAAGAGTTTCTATCTAAATAGAACTCGCATTCATCAAGGATTCCAATCAAATATCTTAGTTTTGATGGAATTCTGATTAGACTTAATTTGGGTATTTGGATAAATCCAAATCATAATCTCAATCAATTTGAGATTCTGGTTATCTGCTTACGCGGAGCTTTAATCGCATCAAAACGCGGCGCTAAATAACCAAAACACGGAGCTAATGCGGAGCTATTGATCATCTCCGCGTTTTACTCAAACGCGAGGCTAATACAAGCCAGACTGCGGAATCAATGCGGAGCTATAAAACATCTCCGTATTTTATTCAAACGCAGGGTTAAAATTACCAAATGCGGGGCTACTGAATTGGCTCCGCGTTCTGTTGTGGAAAATCCTTTTAACTTAGAAATTTTCACTGCCAACACATGCGATCTTCGAAAAGTCCGCCAAAAGTAGTGAAAGGTCACAGTAAGATCCCAAAAAGCCTTCTATCCAGTCTGGGCCGGAGATGGAAGAATATCACTATCGTCTTCCCCAGCTGTCCCATCTGAGAACTGCATCCGCTCCTCATCCGAAGGTATATCTGCCCAAACAAAGATATCATGAATAATAGCACGTAAACATGTGTGTAATGGGCGTGCGATAGATTTAAAAATTCTACCATTTCTTTCACTCCATACATTCCAGCATAAAGCTGCTACTAGGGATCTAGACAAATGTGATTTTTTGCCTCTAACACATAATTTGTCCTCAAGACTAGAGCATACCCCTGTGTTGATACTGATCCCAAACTTACTGGCACAGTTCAACCACAGTTCACGGGTAAAAAAACAATTCAACAAAAAATGATCGGTGGATTCGCCATCCTTATTACATAGAACACAAAAGTTAGGTCCAACCCAACCTCTTTTCTGTAAGGCTGGCCAGGTGAGCAAAACTTTTTTAATAGCCAACCAGAGAAACACCCTAACTTTAGGTGGACAAGCTATCTTCCAAATCCAAGTGTATTCATTCAGAATAATACCACTATCCATAAAATGATTGTATGTGCTTTTGACTGAAAAGATCCCATCTGTGCTCCATCTCCATTGGGGTTGATCATCATTCGATAGAGTCGGTGTGAAGTTACTAAGGAGGGACCTCAACTCTCGACATTGGAGTTTTTCAATGACAGAAAAAGGGTGGCGAAGATTCAAGCACCACCTTGCTCGACCCCACAACCTACAAACCTTAGCCTCCTTTTCCAGAGAAAGTAGATAAGCCTTCGGAAATAACAGTTTTAGAGGAATCTGAGAGCACCACCTGTCATGCCAAAATGCTATATTGCGTCCATTGCCTAGTTTAAACTCCAAGCTTGACCAGACAATGGTTCGAGCTATCATAACACCCTT
This sequence comes from Dracaena cambodiana, assembly GCA_036321105.1. Taxonomy (NCBI): domain Eukaryota; kingdom Viridiplantae; phylum Streptophyta; class Magnoliopsida; order Asparagales; family Asparagaceae; genus Dracaena; species Dracaena cambodiana. The sequence goes on from JAYEPQ010000003.1 coordinate 238,667, forward strand.
CCAGAAACTAGATGTATTACCCGGTCTTCGGGCATTGGTGCGCCAGGTAGTCGCTCTAGGACAATATTTAGTTGTCACTAGTTTTTGAAAAGAGCCATGTGGACGAGAAATTAAGTGCCACCACCACTTAGCCATTAATGATAAATTAAAATTTTTTAAATCCAATACACCAAGCCCTCCAGCCTTTTTAGGTCTACAAATTTGTTCCCATGAGATCCAATGATATTTCTTAGTATGGGAAGCACCATTCTACATGAAGTTCTTCCTTATACTGTCTATTCTATTTCTCACCCAGCTTGGCAGTTGGAAGAAGGACATATAATACAAGGGCAAAGTGGTTAAAACCGAATTAAGTAACACCACCCTCCCACCCAAGGAGAGCAAATTACTTCTCCAACCTTCTAATCTCTTTTCAAAGGTATCTAGTAAAGGGCTCCAATCTTGCTTAGTAAACTTACCTGGCTTAATTGGAATGCCTAAATATTTAATCGGGAACTCCTCCTCGACACAACCAAGAATATTCAATATAAAAGCATGTGAGAGATTTTTTGATCCCAAATTACTTAGAGCACTCTTGGAGAAGTTAATTCGGAGACCTGACCAGGCTTGAAAACAACAAAACAAACCTTTGATATATATAGCCTCCCTAATGTTACCTTCTCCAAATATAAGTGTATCATCGGCATACTGGAGGTTAATAATGGGAATAGAGGGAGCCCTAGCAAGGCCGTGTATCAAACCTGCTCTTGCCATCTTTCTACACATTATATTTAAACCATCCGCCACTAAGACAAAGAGTAGAGGCGATAGAGGATCACCCTGGCGAAGACCACGCCGCAATAATATCTCTTTACCAACTTCTCCATTAACTATAATCTGTGTTTTGGCGGAATAAAGCCACTTTTCAATCCAGGATATCCATCTTACCCCAAATCCATGCATTCGTAAAACTTCCAGTAGGCAATCCCAATCTACCATGTCATAAGCCTTTTCAAAATCCAATTTAAGTAGGAAACCGCCCAACTTGAGTTTTCTACAATAGTGGATGACTTCATATGCAGTCGCAACTCCTTCCAAAATATTTCTACCTGCTAAAAATCTTGTCTGATAGTCTCCGATCATCACCTGGAGTTTTTCTGCAATACGGTTCGCAACAGCTTGGATATAATTTTGATAGTACTATTTAACAAAGCAATTGGCCTATAATCCCCAATGCGGTCTGCCTGTTTCTTCTTGCGAATCAATGTTATCCACGAATAGTTGATCCTATCAAGTCTTGCCTCGCCCGTATAGACCTCATTAAGCATACACTTTACATCTTGTTTAACCTCTTGCCAAAATGTCCTATAGAAGAATAGAGGGAATCCATCCGGACCGGGTGCCTTGTCAGGACCCAGATCCCACACTGCCTTCTTAATTTCCTCTTCTCGAAATTCTTGCTCTAACTCCACTAAGTTTGGGGTGGCAACCCATGCACCCTCTTTCAATTGAAGTCTGAATGGGTGTTTACTTCCAAGCAGTTGCTTAAATTGGCGATAGGCATATTCTTGAATCTGTGAGCCCTGTATTTCGCCTCTATCCGTCTTGAGATATTGTATTTTATTACTTTTAAAACTCAAAGATGCAGATTTGTGGAAAAAAGCAGTGTTGGCATCTCCCTCTTTCAGCCATTTATATTGGGTCCGCTGTTTCCTCATTATTTCCTCCTTCCTGTATATCTCCTCCAAAGACTTACTCAGTCCTAGTAACTTAGAATTCTCCTCCATATTTAGTTGTCTTGCCTCTTCTTGTTTTTCTAGCAAGTCCATTTGACCCAAAATCGTGTCTTTGTGTTCCCTCGATTGGAGTCAGTATCTATGTTCCCATCTCCATAGCAGTCTTCGAAGACGTTTCAATTTTATGCAGATGTTGCTGGTAGCATCCACTGCTGAAGTCGGTTGAGCCCAGCTTTCTTTAATTAGGTTGTGTACCTCTATGTGTTCCAACCACCATTTTTCGAATCGAAATCTTCGCATCACTTTTATCCCCTCTCTCGAGTCTAAACAGATTGGCACATGGTCAGATGTTGGTCTCTGAAGTGATTTGAGCTCTGCTAATGGAAACTTGTTGTCCCATTTATCACAAACTAGAACTCTATCTAGTCTTGCTAAGTTAGGGTCTTCTCTCATATCCGACCAAGTGAAAAGACGACTACCCAGAGGCAGATCGATGAGGCCAAGTTGGGCAATGACTTGATTAAAAGCTGCCCGATCTCGGGGGTTACGATCGGTCCCCTTTCTTTCATATGCAAATCTGGTGATGTTAAAATCTCCTCCTATGATCCACGGGCTATCCCATTTATTTTTGATACTTCTAATCTCATCCCAAAAACTAGGACGCAATTGTGTATCGTTTGGACCATATACTGCTGTGACTGATTGAATCCAACCATCGGATAATCTCTTCACTTTGACGGAAAGTGAAAACTCTCCCTCACAAACATCTAAAACAAGAAATCTATTACTCACTCCGATGATGATCCCACCCGAAGCCCCCCTCGAGTTTTTAACTGTAAACGAGAATGAATCATTTGGACCCAAAGATCTAAGTACCCTGTGGTTCGGATCTGTGAGTTTTGTCTCCTCAAGGCAAACTATATCAAGTTTATTGGTATGGATAACCTCCGTCACTATATGTCGTTTAGACGGATTACCCAACCCACGGATATTCCAAAATAAACAATTCATAAATTAAATTCTAAATACCTCTCCACAATATAGGGAATGGAATTAATCCAACCTCCCAAGGGACTCCTCCTCTCCACCGGCTTCTAGAGCTCTTAATTGAGATAAATGGTGTATATGTTCAGTGTCAGATACCCCCATATTAATATCACAGGTTTGTGCTAAAGATAATAATAAATCATCTGGAATCAAATTCAGAATATTAAATTGAGTAGTACCTGTTGTGAAGTCAGTGATAAGAGTCTTACGTCGTGATGCTGCATCTGCAACTTGGCCAGATTGATATATATGTCTCCCTCTTTTCTCTTCCAGTCTCCTGCTCCGTCTAGAAGGGGTAATAGCAGGAAGGGACTGCCTTGTCACTGGTTCCTCCATATGCTCCATTGGTGCCTTCACTTGTTCGTCCTGGACAATATATGTTTCCTTAGTAGTAAGCTCCATAGTCTCTTCCGGACTCTTCGTAGGGGTATTCTGAGAATCTTGTAGTACATTTTCTGGGGCTTGTTCTACTAATTGAGGGGTGATGCCTGTAGACTTAGTGAGGAGTTTGTTTTTAACCCGAATACGCTTCGGTAAGCAGGAGACTTGTCTTCGACGTAGCCTTGTAGTGCCTTTGCTCTGCTCCCCTCGCATGACATTTTCCAGTAATTTTGCAATAGTATCACGAGCAAAATCTTTGTCAAAATTCCTTAGGTTAGAAAATAAAGCCATAAAATCCGGCTAATTTTGTCCTGGGCCAGCTTCAACTTGAAACTTGGGTATAGAAGAGTGTGGGTTTGGGTGGGCTTCTAATTAGGTCGGGTCTGAAAGTTCTCCCCTACCCGTATGTTCTTTATCCTTACCCGACTCAAACTCCCACACCCCCAAATCCACCCTTTCCTTTTCCCTCTCCGAGTCCACACCCCATACCCCCAAATCTGCTTTCGATATTTGAGCAAAACCAGGGGCGATTGCTGGTTTGGCAGAAGATGTTCCAACCAAGGAATTGGGTGCGGCGAGCATTAATTTTTCTTTACCCTTTCTCCTAGCATTAACTGTCATATTCGGATCTTCTTCTATGCTTCTCTTTTCCTTTCCTTTTTCTTCTCCATGGATGGCTTCAGCTCTGTCCCACTGCGAAAGATCTAGGAACAGTTGCCCCTTTTCGTCTCTGCAGATGAACCCAAGGTTGGAGCCCTGCTAGTCAATGGGGTAGGTCTTAATCACCGGTGGGTTTTCTTGCTTTGCAGGTATGTCAGTCCCTTCTTGATCATCCAATTTTGGGGAAGTTATTTTCAACGGTGGAAAAGAGGGTGGTTTTTGTTCCCGTTTTGGATCTGTTGATCTCACTTTACTTAACAAGTATGTTGAGTTAGCTTTCCCCAAAATTGGACTGTATTTCTTTCCTCTTTCTTCATTGAGCTCTGCTTCTGTTGTATTCTGTTGCCTCCCCGTACTACCAATGACAGGTAAGTGCTTTTGACCGCTGGATCCTTGATGGTTACTACTCCTTGTCCAGGTGTAACTCCTCCGGGGACCGGCGGGGAGGAGAGTGGTACCGTGCTTCGGCCGTTCGGGAAATCCGAACCTGGCTGAACCGGATGTCGCTCCCTCTCCCACCGAAACCGGAGTGGGTAGTATGGACGTTGGAGCCCTGATCTCTGATGTTAGGGATGCCGGAGATTCAGTTTTGCATTTGATCTCTATTCTGATGTCACAAATTTGATCGCCGAAGACCGCCTGAAATTTTCGGGGAATCCCCGATAAGCTCTCACAACCCACATACGCCCTAACATAATCCATACTTAATCTTTTGCTAGTTTGTTCACTGATATCAATTAAATGACCAAATTTTGCTAGCAATTTTCCAATGTCAGAACGATTCCAATGATGGAGGGGAACTCCATGAATAGCGATCCAGGCCGTGGCTGGGAATGGGTAAGTCTGTGAATCTTCATCTCCTCTCCAAACACCTATTCAGAATCCTGCTTTGGAATCACGACAAGTAAATGGGAAGCATTTTGTCGCTAAGGTAAGTGTTTCTTTAGAGGGGAAGAGGGTGATGAATTTGTCCCCATTCCTGTCCAATCTCCACGTATGATTTGAAGCCACCGGGTTGAGAGTCTTCAAGATAACAACTATCTCATCCGGAGATGGGTTTCCGTGAGTAGGATAAGCTACTCCTAGGATATTGGTGAGGCGTTGTTGCTCCAATAAGACTGCCTCTGATGATGAAATGAAAACTGTGGGTTTCTTGGTGATGTATTTGGCTAAGGATGAGTCCGTATTAAGTGCGAGTTGGCCCTCTGTATTTTTTATGAACCCGGAGCGGGAGGTCCTTTTTGCAGTGACCTCTTTTTTGGCCAGAGCTACCGGACATTCTCCTATGCGATGTCCCAACACTTTACAATACCTGCATCTGATGAAGGGACATTCATCCTTAAAATGACCAGTCTTCCCACAAATCCAGCGGGCTTCAGGGCTTCCCGGCACTGGTCGCCGAGCCGGAGAAAATTTTCTCTTTATACTCCCACGGGTAGATACTGCCCTGGTAGTCCGTTCCTTCTTCGCTGTGGCTTTCGACTTCACTGGTTTCCATGCCTCCTCCTTATCTTTGTTCGGGGCAATATAATCGCCACCTCGTGTTGCAGCCAAGAGGGCAAGGACTTCTTCACCGGAGTAGGAGGATTTGGTGGTGGGGAACACCGAAGATGAGAGTGGTTGGACCTCCCTAACCGGCGATTCGCTAACCACTTCAGACCAACTCTTCCTCCGGTGTTTTGGATTTCTGTCTTCATCACTTGCACTATCCTCCCTGGTTTTGCCCTTCCCCAGCCAGCTCCAAGCTAACTCCATCGGCGAGGTGAGTGGTCGCAGGTCGTCGAAAAGGCCTCCCAACTTGCCCCCGACAGGAGACTGCCGATGATGATAGCTCTCTGAGGCAGTTGGGACTTGGCAGCAAATAATTTCTCTCTTTTTCTTTTTTTTTTGTTTTTTTTGTTTTTTTTTTTAAATATCGCCGGAGTTCTCTTACCTTGGTCGCCGGAAATCGCCCCTTACCTCTCTCTCCAGTGAGTGCTTTGTTTGAGTATTGCCATGTGTGTAGTTGTAGCATTAGGGGTATTTTACTAAAAAAAGAAAAAAAAAAAAAAACAGTGTTTAGCTCCCTAACAAAGGACAAGGAAGTATTCCCTATTTATTCTTTTAAACTAATAGAAAAGGGCATATTGGATACCACTTAAGTGATTTTGGGGTATATCTATCCAAATGTTGAGATTCGGGGTGGCATATATTTAAATATTTGAGATTTAGGGGCCAACCCATTCAAATTCCTCAATCCGGGTAAATCATCAGCAAGGGATGTACTGGTGTATGAGTTGATGTTTTGGCATATTAAAGGTCTAAGCAAAGGGGATTCAAATTTTAGAAATGAGAGAGTGAGGATGAATATATTGCTGTGATCTAGGGTTGGTTAGCAGTCAAGTGCTAGATGTCAGATAACTAATCATGGTGTAATATGAGCAGTACACTTGAAAGCTGACAGGTTTCTTTTGAAAGAGTACATTAGGAGGTGTCCAGGATGTAGTGTAACATTGTTGGAACTATGAGAGATAGTATAGATGAGAGGAAACTGAAATGGAAGCTGTGTTGATTTCCAGTGTTGTCCTTAACAGGAATGTTTCCGAAAATTCATAGGCTAACCAGAGACAGTTGGTAATTGTTATAGAGATTGTTATGATAACACTGTATTAAATATAATTTGAGAGCTTGCAGAAAACAAGATAAGGTTATCCCTATCCTGTATTGCATGAGTTTTTAGGTGGCTGTCCAGGAGTGTAGCATAATTGATACCTTAGGTCAAGGGTGTTTCTACTTTGATTCCATTGCAACATCTTGATGAACAAAAGACTGATAAAAAGTTGTTAATTTCAGGAAGAGGACTCTGATCTTTTATCAGCTCTAGACTCTGATAAAGCATGACGGTGAATTAGGTGTTGAGGACCAATCTTTATAGTTCCAACTGAAGATTGCACTTGATAATAAATTTTGAATATGGAAAGTGCCCTTTCTAGGTCTGGCTCTATTGGCATAGAAGTAAAGACAACTATGCTCCTATTTTACTTGTATATCTTAGAACAGAGATCTTAGGATGATGACATATGAGCTAAGGGCACCATCAAGGCAAGAAAATCTTGTTGGATAAGAATGAACATGTGAAGTGGACAAAAACTAGAAGAACTATTATATCATAATATGAGAAGCAAAAGTTTTTATGAGGCACATAAATAACATGGATATATATGGAGTTTAAATAGACTAGCATGATACTAAGTAGCCTACCCACTACTATCCACTCCTAGATCATGTAGTGTCTACTTCTAAAAACATGGTCAAAGCAAAACTAACAAAAACATGGTATCCTCCACTACCACTATTATCTAACTTCCCTAGCAACTAGGCTCCACTAACACATGATTATGACCATGTAACAACATGGTTACTTACATCACACTTCATCACTCCCCCTTGATGCAAAATTGGATACACCAAGGAGAGATCGGAACTTCATAAATTTTGGTTGCGAGTGTGATTTGGTGAAGCCATCAACGACTTGTTCATTAGTTCCATAGTCGTTCATCATGATCACACCTTCAGCGATGACCTCTCGAATAAAATGATAGCATAACTTGATGTGCTTGGTTCTTCTATGAAAAACTGGATTCTTCGTCATGGATGTTGTTACTTTGCTGTCACATAAAATCTCCGTTGGATATAGTTGAGCTTGCTTTAATTCTTCCAAAATCCTTCACATCCAAATAGCTTGACATGCAGTTGCCGATGCAGCGACGTACTCGGCTTCAACTGAGAACAAAGCCGTAGTAGCTTGCTTCTTTGAACTCCATGATACAACACCCGAACCGAGGTTGAAGATGTAGCCGTTTGTGCTCTTTCTGTCATTTACAGAACCTACCCAATCAGTGAATCCAAACAAGTTAAAATTAGAAAACTGGTTTATACCAAATTTCATAATCTCTTGTTCCGAAAATATATCACGAGATGCACTTCGCCATCCTGAGATGATGCATCGAACGACTATACATAAATCTTGAAACCAAACTGATAGAAAACATAATATATGGGTGAGTGAGTGTCAAGTACATTAAACCTCCAAGCATACTTCTGAAAGTAGTCTCATTTGCCTTTGCAGTCTAATCATTCAAGCACAACTTCTCATTTGCATTCATAGGTGTAGGGGATGTCTTGCACTTCTCCATATGAAACTTTTTAGGCAAGTCATAAGCATAATTTTCTTGTGAAACAAAAATACCATCATCAGTCTGCTTAACTTGAAGACCAAGAAAATAATATAGCAAGCCCAAATATGACATTTCAAATTCCCGCATCATGCTATCCTTAAATTGTTTGATGAGCAAACCTGATGATCCATCATAAATAATGTCGTCAACATAAACACAAACAATATGAATATTGGTACCTTTTACCTTCACATACAAAGTGGACTCACTTTTACTCCGGTGGAAATAATTTTGGTGAAGATAAGTATCAAGCCTTCCGTATCATACTCTCGGTGCTTGTTTCAATCCGTAGAGTGCATTTTTCAACTTATACACCTTCTCTTTGCCATCAATGATAAAACCTTGTGGTTGCTCAACATAGACATTTTCTTCCAAAGTACCATTAAGAAAAGCAGACTTAACATCAAACTGAAAAACTTTCCAACGTTTGTTAGCAGTTAAGACTAAAACCATTCTAACTGTCTCAAAACGAGCAACAAGAGAAAATATTTCAAGATAGTCAATACCATATTGTTGCACATACCTTTTTGCCAAGAGCCTTGCCTTATATTTTTGCACACTTCCGTCTGCATTACTCTTCACCTTGTACACCCATTTCAGTCCAATAGCTTTCTTCCCCAAAGGTAAGTCGGCAAGCTTCCAAGTGTTGTTTTTCTCAATGGCAGCAATCTCCTCTTTCATTGAGTTCTCCCACTCCACTTTACCACATGCTTCTTCATAGCATATAGGCTCTACACCCAAAAGAGCAAAAGTACAAGATTCATAAATTTCTTGTAAAGAATGATACTTCCCTGGAGGAGTGTCGGTGTCACATGTAGGATCATCATCATTGCTGCCTAGAGTGCTTGAATATGATAGAGACATTGTTCCCGTTAAAGTTGATGAAGGAGAAGCCAGAGGAGATGCCATTTGATCTTCGGTTGGTGACAATTTAGCCTCACTTTCTCCAATAGGTATGTGCTGGAATTTTTCTTCTTTTCATTTCCAACAACTGTTCTCATTAAAAATAACATATTTACGAACAAGAAGTTTCTTAGTTTCAGGATTATACAGTTGATAACCCTTTGTTTCACCACTATATCCCACAAAAAGACACTTCTCACTTTTTTTTATCCATCTTACCACTATCACCAGAATCAATTAATGCATAAGCAATGCAACAAAAAAATTTCAAGGCACTTACTTTAGGCTTTCTATTCCACCAAACTTCATATGGAGTCATATTTCGCACCGCCTTCGTTGGAGAGATATTTAGGATATAAACAGAGGTAGCCACTGTTTCAGCCCAAAAATCATTCTGAAGCCACATCTCGTTGAGCATACTCCGAGCCATTTCAACAATTGTTCGGTTCTTTCTTCGGCAATGCCATTCTGCTCTGGAGTTTTCTGGACTGTGAGTTGTCTTCTTATGCCATTTAACCTGTAAAATTCTCCAAACTCATTTGATAAAAAAATTTCGCCCTCTGTCTGTTCGAAAAATCTTTGTAGAATGACCACATTCTTTTTCTACAAAGGTTTTGAATTCCTTGAACCTGTCAAATGCTTCATATTTTTGAACAAGAAAAACCCAACTCATCCAAGAAAAATCATTAGTAAACAACAAAAAAATATCTACTCTTGTTCAAAGAAAGAGTCTTCACCGGGCCACAAATATCTGCATGAACCAATTCCATTGGCATTCTGGCTCTCCAAGCTTTACCTACTGAAAATGTCTTACGGTGTTGCTTTTTCAGAACACATCCTTAACAAACTTCATTGATACAAACAATAGAAGGCAAACAAATCACCATTTGTTTCTGACTTAACAATATCAACTCATTAAAATTCAAGTGCCCATAACACAAATGCCATATCCGTGAATTTTTTTTGACATTAACAACCAAGGCATAATCATCATGGCAAGAAATATCAAGAGGAAACATCTTGTTTTTAGCCATTTGGATCTGAATGAGCAAACTATCAGATTTGGTATTTCTAATTTCACATACTTCATCATGAAACAAAACTTCATCATGAAACAAAACTGTGTAGCTTCTTTGAATCAACTGACCCACACTAAGAAAATTATGTACCAAACCAGGTATGTAATAAACATCATGAATTAACCTTTCAATACCTGATTTAGACATAACTGCAATGATTCCTTTGCCTTCAATTTGGACACATTTATCATCTCCCAATCGGACTTGTAGTCTCACTGAGTCATCAATGCTGCAAAAAAGGCTTCTTTCTCAATCATATGATTGCTACACCCACTATCTAGGACCAAACATTAGCCTTACTTTTGGATTTAAACAAGTAAGGAACAAGTTACTTTCCTCTTGTTTTTCCTCAGCAAAGTTAGTATTTTGCTTTGCTGTCTCCCAACACTTAGCCTCAACATGACCATACTTGTTACAGTAGCAACACTGTGGCTTTCTTTTCTAGTACTGATTCTGTTTTTGGTTACTTGTCTCAATATTTTCAGAGTTCTAGCGACCAATGTCACCTCACCCTCTGCCGTGGCCTCTACCTCGTCCACGAAAGCTGCCTCTACCACGACCTCCTTCATTATTTTTGCTTCTCTCAGAAACCTTCACTTTCGACTGAAAAGCATGCTCAATATTCTTTTCTGTCGACCTATTTACCCTTTCTTCATGCATTAGTAATGAACTCGTTAGTTCATTAATGGTAATATTATAAAGATCCTTGGACTCCTCTATGGCAGTAACAATATGGTCAAATTTAGATAGAAGACTCTTTAAAATTTTCTCTATAACTTTCTATCATAAATATCCTCACCATATGATTTCATCTGATTAACAATAACATAAGTTTTAGAGAAAAAATCTTGGATAAATTCACTTGCCTCCATAAAAAGAGTGTCAAATTCTCACCGATGTGTTTGAAGATTTACCATCTTCACCTTCTTGTCACCATGAAATTCTTGCTTCAATATGTTCCAGGCATCTTTTGACGTTTTGGCACTTGCAATACGAGCGAAGATGGGCTTGGACACCGCCTGTTGTAGCACTAGCAGAGCCTTTGCATCCTTCTTCCGTAGCTCTTTCCATTCTGCCTTCTCCTTCTCATGGCATCTAATTCTTTTTAACCATTCTCAACCAAATCCCAAAGATCTTGAGAAATGAAAAATGTTATCCTTTTGATACCCCAAAATTCATAATCAACTCCATCAAAAATTGGCACTAAAGGTATAGAGAGGTTAAGTGTATTCATACCATTAGACATGACAAATCACTTATAAAATTTACCTCTCTTTGAATCCCACAGAAATTCGAACTTCTCGGGCGAAGATACTTTGCTTCGGTAAGATCTTTGCAACACGCCGCAACTCCCAACTTGATCGAAACATGGCTCTGATGCCAAAAATATTAGAGAAGAATGAACAAGTGAAGTGGACAAAAATAAGAAGAACTATTATATCATAATATGATAAGTAAAAGTTTTTATGAGGCACAAAAATAACATGGACATACATGGGGTTTAAATAAACTAGCATGACACTAAGTGGTCTACCCACTACTATCCACTACTAGATCATATAGTGTCTACTCCTAAAAATATGGTCAAAACAAAAACAAAGACATGGCATCCTCCACTACCACTATTATCTAATTTCCCTAACAATTAGGCTCCACTAACACCTCCACTAACACATGATTATGAATACGAAACAACATGGTTACTTGCATCACACTTCATCAAATCTACCTATGCAACTAATCTTTTTGGAGGAATCAAAGAGGAGCCACTCTCTTGTACTGAGTTCCATATGCTGTGAAAGAGCGGTTTTGTCTAACAAGTTAGTATTAGATTTAACTTCAAGTGGCAGTTTCGTAGAAAGCTCCCATAGTAATCTTGTCTAAAGGCTAACGTGGGTAACAAACACAATACTTGATAGCTACATAGTTAGGGCAAGGTAATATACTCCATTCTGTTAGAAATGAGTGAAGCTCTTAGGAATGAGAATTATCGAAAATATACTATCTCCTTCATGATTCCTGTTGGATTTGAAAACTATCTTGTATTTGCGTTTAGTTTAGATTTAGTCCCACATCGCCCATTGGATTGTTTGTATGGTGTTAAAACACTTATAAATATATGTATCTCTTTACTCATAATAAAGAGATTTATTGGTTCTAATTATTTTGTAATATGGTATCAAAACGTGTTATGAAAATAAATCTCAGCCGTCAATTTCTACCATCCTAATCAATGGCTGACTTCGATTCCGACTCTGAATCCGCAATCTTGTCACAAATTTGATGTCAACTTTGATTCTGACTTATTCCGACTCCGATTTCGCAATCGCGTTACCAATTTAACTCTGCATCTACTTCAGTTTCTAGTTTTTCTCTACTTTGTGACGCCAGGGACTCTGACGGATCCCTCCTCGACAGCAAGGGTATAATCCAATTTTGATGCAACCCTTCAAAGAAAGAAGTTTATTTACTGTCTATTACAGTTTGTAAAAAAAAAGTTTATCTACTGCCTACTATTTCTTCCAAGAAAGAAGTTATCTGCTGCCTATTACTGTTTCTAAAAAAGAAGTTTATTTGTTACTTACTACTGCTTCTAAGAAATAAATTTAACTGTCACCTACTACTGCTTCTAAGAAAGAATTTTATATGTTGCCTACTACTGTTTCTTTTAAGAAACAAGTTTATCTGCTGCTATTTTGTTGTTGCTCGTGTGTTTTGATGATTCAAGTGATTCATCTACTGCTACTATTACCATTTACTGTTGTTGCTGCTCATCCACTTCAACTTATTTGTATTATTAAAGGGGGAGATAGTGTTATCTAATTTGTGCAATAAGTTGTGTATAGTTGATATTTATACTCCAACTTGAGAGAAAGTATTTGATTTGAAAACTGTTTTGTATTTGGGTTTAATTTAGATTTAGTTTTGTATGGTGTTGAGACATGTATAAATATATATATCGTTTGACTCATAATAAAGAGATTGATTTGTTCTAATTATTTCGTAACTGTTCCTACACAATCTTATATTCTTATCTAGCTAGGATTTAGCATAACAATCGAGAAACTTTACAGTAGCCCTTGGCACAGAAGAAAGAGATTCTTGGAACTTGAAATACAAAAATGAATTAAAATTGCCCAAAGTAGCTATCAAACACTTGGAAGAAGGTTTTTGCTTAAATTTAAAATTAAATAAAATTAAATAAAATTAAAAAACTCTTCCAGATTTTGCATTTGATAGTTTGGGCCTGCTATAGTAGTAAAGGGAGAGGGCTTGAAAATTTATATTCCCAAGTTCCTGCTGCCTGGGGAAACCATATTTTGGATGTGAAGGTATTGACTTAAATATGGCTATTGACTTAAATATGGTGCATGGATGACTTGTTTCTGAGCAGGATAATCTAGAGCCCCCTTGGTGAGCAATGAGTAGAAACATGTTTGGTTTTTGTTTGTTTGGTGCTCACTGCTGCAAAAATGTGGGTCTCTATGGGTTTTCATGTGCATGATTGTTCTTTATCTGTCATGGCAGAGAATATGTTGTCATTACTAACCTAGGAACGTATGCTCATTGATAGAGAACAAATGCATCAAAGATCGAGAAGGACCAGAAGTGGCTCCAATAATCAGCTATAACTCAAGTCACTCTTGTGAGAGCTACAGCTGAATGTTTTGCACTTGCGACTGTGTGGAGGAAGAAGCAGTAGAGAAGGATAAGCAGGAGGAAGTGAAAGTGTAGGAGATAACCCTATATGAGACTAACCAACTTCTTCCAGCAGAAACAACATGCCAAGTCATCCCTATTGAGAATCCATGCAATTTATTATGGTCTACAACGATCAAATTGCCTACATGACCAAATAAAAAATTTGAGGTGTGAAGTAGTTTCTAGTTACTCCTGTTGTCTTCCCTTAGCAAGTTGATAATGTCAATGTTGTGGAGTACTTAATTTGAGAATCTGAACAATTCGTTTTGGTGTGCATATTAAGAATTGCGTCATTGCTATCTTCCTTGTAGTTTCATATCAGCTTAAGATTGTCCATGGCGCAGCAAACAAAGTGTTTAACAAACCAAAAAAAAATCTACTGAAATGTTTCTTGTGTTACCAAATTCGTTACCGATGCAGCTATGAGGAAGAGAGACCCATGCACAAAAAGTTGAACGGAATCTGTCTTGTGGAATCACCCAAGGGTAAGAACAAGTAAGTACACAATAAACAGATCTCCATGTGTCATGAATTTCATTGATATTATAGGTCATGCATAATTAAAAGCCCAGGCAGTAGTGTTCCGTAGACTTGTATTTATTTGTTCACCTAATATAGTCAATGTTTGTTTTCCTTCTCAAGTTTATAGTAACTTCTCAGGTTTAAAGCACGAGTAGGTTATTGATCCAGTGTCTCAAGTTTAATTAAAGCACGAGTAAGGTTGTCACAGTTCCTAATCATTGGATGGAGTTTAAAAGCTCATGTTGTCTGTATTTATTAGTTACTCTATAGAGCCTAACCTTTCTTCTTCAAGTAGATCCTTTCTCTATTTCATTCATTTTCTTTTGTTAGTGAAGCTCTTCTGGAAGGATTCTTTCTTCTTTCTTCAGTCATATATAGTGACACAAGCTTCTATCCTTGGAACCAGGTGGTTCAACTATTCTTGTTATTTTTCCTTTCTAAAGAAAGCCGACAACCATATTTTTTATGAAATAAATCAAAGAGACATGTATCTCCGATATGTGCCTTCATCTGTTGCTGATGCAGCACCTTGATTCTCATTATTATGCCTTTCTGAAGTCGGTGTTGCACTGTTTTATTGTTTTGCCATTCCTTGGAAATATCCCTTCCTGCCCTGTGGCACAACGACACAATTTTTCGCCTGTTTCTCAATTAATGTCCTTATTTTAAATTCAATTACCTTAATGTTAAGTATGAATTGGCTGTTGTCTCAAGGAAATTTCAGTTCCTGTCCTATAACCTCTGGAATAACCGCACAATTAATATCACCAGTTTAAACCCATTGCTTCATTAGTTCATACTTCATAGATTCCGATACAACCGTCCTTTCATTGTTAACATTGTGTACCAACTTTTATATTTCCATAGATCCTGCTCTATTAGAGTGTATCCATCAGTTAGTATTAGGCTGTTCAATGTGCACCGAGCATTCAGTCAGAAGCTAATTTTCAGTCCAAATCACTCACCTGTCTTGGAGGGATTAGCTGAAAATTTAGGATTAGAGTACAGTTAACTGTGGAGAAGTGGGAGTGGATCCGAAAAACTTTTGGAATCATTTGGTAGGTCAGTGTGCATTTTAGTTCTCTGTTCAGGCCCGTAGAAACCCATTCCTGTTGTCTGTGGATCTTGGCTCCCCTATTAATAATGTGTTTTTTTTCTTTTTTCTTTTTTTCGTAGTTTCGGTGGATGGTACCTGGTGCCTTTAATTTCTACTGGACAGTCTACCATAACGCCTACAATGTCCTGCTATTGTGTTGGATTGGATTTTTGCCAACGAATTTCTGGAAGATGGAAGAAGGGCACACCATTCTTCCTCCACAATTTTTTTTGAGCAAATCCTTTTTCTGCCGAAAAGGTCGTCTGTTTACAGCAATGTATAGGAAAATTCTTCACATTCCAGCACAATGTATGCCGACATGTAACAAGATCATGATACCACAAAGGAGAAAAGAGAAGATATTAGTGTTGACTGGTGACTGAAAAAATTTGCCTTGGTGTGCATCTGTGCATATATAAAGTCAAAAAGTTTGTTAAACCAAGTCCACATTATATGCTCTGTGCAAAAGCTAGAAGAAAGTCAAAAGTTTGGATCCTGCTAATGATCGATTGTGATTGCTTTTTTATTTTATTATTATTAATTTATGTTCTTTTACAAATTATATGATGATATTCATATATCATGTTGATTATTTTTGCCTCTATTCCATGAGTTTATCTACTTAAAAGTCACCCCCCCCCCCCCCCCCCCCCCCCCCCATTAAACTATGGGATGTTATTCCCCATTAATTTCATTAGATAGTCTTTAACGAAACAATAACAGGTAATAGCTTAATACATAATAGAGGAGTGGACCACAAATACTAAGGATAACTATAGAATATAAAGTACAGCAAGCCAGTATCCATGCTGAGTAGACATCCTCCTATAAACCGAAGCATGCTGCGTGATCATCGTCAAGGCACACTGGCATCCGACATCTGGGTCCCATGATCTTCTGCCACGGATGTGTTAGGGTCTACCAACGGGTGAAGGTTCAAGCGCCCGTTGTGCAGGCATCCCTAGGTGCAGCTTAGTGAGAAATTGACGAATCTGCTGCCACCTCCTGTTCTGCTGCCATCCACCAGGCAATCAACTCATCAATATTGACAGCAATAGTCATCTAGTGAATATGCAGTATTCTATTGTTTCTCCCTGGCTGGCCAGGTTTGTCTAAAAATTACGACTATAGCATAGCCTCGAAGAGCTGCCTCCTCCCCCCGATACCCCCTCGTATTTCCGGACCAAATGTCAGCGAGAACCCTGGAATGTCCCTCATTCTCTGTCAAGGTTTGCCCAGGCTTGAGTGAATGGGCACCTGACGAACAAATGTTGGCAGGTTTTCTCAAGACTATAACAGAAAGCCCGTCCAGATGAAATTAGTTGGTAAGTATGAGATTCCTCTCAATGTGATAATTTTATAATATGATCTGACTGTAGACATATCCCATCCCTCTCGATGGAATTAGCCTGGCGAGTATTAGCAAACAAAGATTACTATCGTGAATTTTCCTTTTGGTGTGTCTCCATCCATATTCTCTGTGGATGTCTGTTTGTTTAATTATTTAAACACATGGATGAATCTAGTTATTGACGAATTTATTTGGAATGGACTGCTAATCGGTTCTTATGCGACCAGACCTGATGGTTATATGTTCTTTGAACAATGCCTTAGATCCCAACTCTCAACATCAGGAAAAAGAATTTCGAGTCGTTTTATGGGGTTAATATATTTGTAAATTTTGTGTGGGTGATTTTAGATTAGATGGGTCTTGAGGGTGATCTGGGGGCATTGGAAATGCAAAGCAGAGGCTCCGTGGTATTCTTTCTTTCCTTTGGAAATTTCTCGCGCGCGGCCCATTTTTCTTCCACCAAGGTCTGGCTATTAAAAGTCCAAAGCCGACCTGGCTTGTGGTTGGGTTAGATTTTCTGGGTGCAGAGTGCCAGGCTTCTGAGAACACAAGTAGCGCAAGCATGCGCTCCGTCTTTCCTAACATCACTATTGCGTCGGATTGGATTGGATTGGATTCCAAGATCCAATAATGTTTTTGCCTTTTTCCCTGTTGGGGAGATTTCATTTAACAATTGCGTAGCACGCTTTGCAATTTGAATCAGTATTTAACATATTCAAGCAGATAAATCAGGCCATGTTGTAAAAGGGGAAAAAATAAATTATACAGGTACAGCTCCATCTATGACAAGAACCATTAGTTTAGCTTAATGCACAAGATCAGAATGGAGTCCTGCTTACTTGATTCTTTGGAAACTGGAAAGTTTTTTCCTCTGGTTCCTAGTCCGTGAAGGAGCCCAAGACTGCAGCAGCTTATTCAAGTTTGTATTGATTCCCTAGTGTTTGTGTTGAAACGAATACGGTGCCTTTTTGAAGTATGCATATTTTGGTGCTTCCTTGCCTCGCCTCGCCTCTCCTCTCTTTTTAGTTGCCCCACCATTTTCCATTTTGATTCCTTGGATTAGAAGAGAAGACGGTTGAGTTGTCATGAATAATAATGGTCCGCACATCTTGTGAATCGCCGGCCCACCTCTACAAGGCTACAATAAAGATGCATGTCAGTGCCAATGCCAATGCCAATGGCCCACTAGCAATGCCAAAGGGAGAGGAGAGCTGAGTTGAAGCCACAGCTGGACTCCATCTCGTTCCCACTCCATCAACACACAAGCACAACACATATATATCTCGTCTCATGATGAGATCAGTAGGAAAAGCAATAGTAATCACAGTCGGGGAAACTACCCCACCAGCCACAGTGATTATTGATTGTTGGCCTCTTCCTCTCACTGTTACAATACAAATCTTATAACTCACTCATTGACCACAGACTGAGCAAGCAAGAAGTAGGTGAAGATACTGACACCCTCATTAAAAGCAAGCTTACCCAACACAGAAACAAGTAGGAGAGAGTGAATGAGATCTACAAACTACATCATATTCAAAACCCAGTAGCAGAAATGGGAAAGGAGATGACGACGACCATTTCTATTGCATTGCTCCTCGTCCACATCTTCAGTGTCAATCTCGTTAGTAGCAGCAGCAGTATTATACAATTCCAAGGGGAGCTGCTGCTGCTGCAGGGTGCTGCTGGTAGTGGTGGTGATTGCAGTGGGGAGAAGGTGGGAGAATGCTCACCAGAAACAGAGATGGAGATGGATTCAGATTCAGACTCGGAGATGAAGAAGAATAGCAGCAGCAGCAGAAGGGTTCTTTGGGGTGGTGGTGGTGCTGCTGCTTCTCAGAAGAGGTACATCAGCTATGACGCTCTGCGGAGGGACAATGTTCCATGCAACAGGCCCGGCATCCCTTACTACAACTGCCATGCCCTTCCAAAGGCCAATCCTTACACCAGGGGTTGCAGTGTCATCACTGGCTGCGCTCGCGGGGGGGATTAAATCATATAATCTCTTCCTCCTCCTTGTTTAACCAATGGCAGGGACACCGAGATTAATCAAGTATCTCTCAATCCCAAGTCTAGTATTATCCTCTCCTTCTTCTTCTTCTTCTTCTTCTTCTTCTTTTTGTTGCAATAATTTGTTGCTGCGGTGCTTATATAATGTAATGCATTATTATAGATAAATTGTTTGTTGTATTGGAGTTTAATTTTGACTGTTAAGAACAATATATAATGGAATGGGAATGGGGATGGGAATGGAGATGGTAGTAACTCTATTTCTATTTCACATTGTGTATTATTTCTACTGCTGCTAGCTAGTATTGGGAGTTGAAATTTATTTATTTGGGATTGGATTGAGTCATAAATGAATGACGAACGAATGGTCTGGGATGGGGGGGCCTACGTCTTTGTGTGGATGGATGGATTACAGCTATTCTCAGTGGGCAATAGCCAATAGCGGTGGTAGGTTTAGGTGTGACGGTGATGGCGAAGGACAGACAAAAACATGTGATATACATATATATGGAGGAGGTGGAAGAAGAGAGACGAACAACAACCAAGTGACAGGCCTTCCTTTATTCTTGACTTTCGCCTTTATTTCATTCGTGAATTTGTGCATAACAAAACTCATGCGTGTTGATGTCTTGTTATTGCCATGTTCTTGCTTTTCAACAGCAATTCACACTGTAAAGCCATTTTTAAATTTGTGTTATTTTACTAGTATGTATGTGACACGTCACGCGCGCGCACACACACACATATATGCTTGAGTAGCTGCCCGCCGATTGTTAAATAAAATTCTAATCTGTTTTGAGTTCGTTGATTATATTCTCACAATGATTCTAATCGAGTAAGTGGAGGAGGTGCCTACTACAACTAATCCCCCTTTTTAGATATTGTCTTAAAGTGCAGTGATTTGCTGCCTAACTGATGAATTCTGTTTGATTATGTTATGGATTAGCATGACCAATTCTATCTTGGATTGGATTGTTCACAAATGAGATCACCTCTTTTCTCTTTTCCCTTCCTCCTTTTTTAGGTAGAGGTTTTAACGATCATACTTCCCCAGCTCCCATTGGCAATTTAGATTGTAGCAGTGCAGTGCAGTGCAGCGCGCTGCTGGGCATACCAAGCAACGTCTCGGGTTGTAATTGCTGCTGTTGAAACTTGTCATCTACTGTGTGTGTATTGTAATTGCTGCTGTTGAAACTTGTTATCTACTGTGTGTGTGTCTGTGTGTAACAGGAAAATCAATTTAAATATAACACTGTTTATATCTTCCCTTCAGTTTCAGCTTCAGCTCCAGCTCCAGCGCAGCCATGGGATCCTTGATGAGAGCTTGTTTCTCCTCAGGGTGAGTGTTTATAGGCTTCACTCTATTGGTAATCTTCCTCCTTGGTGAGATGAGTTAGTGCAATGGTTATATTCAGTTGTTGTATTTGGAATCAGCCAAAGAAACCTTGAAGTAAGAAACTGACAAGGCTGATATGGATATGGATGCATACTATAGCAGTAGGATTGGGTCTCAAGTGGAGAGACTCACGGACCAAGAGTAACACAAATCACTCATCAAGGGTCTTTTCCCCCAACCTCACCTTATATTAAGACAGGATCTCTCTGCCTATCAATTAACATCCATCTCCGTAACCACAAGCATGCATGGTGAGCCAAGCCTGTGAAGGAGTTTTATCAATGTCCAGTGGCCACAGAAACATCATCCCAAGAAGCTGGAGAGAGTTCGCCTATCTCAGTAACATCAAATTAGTTAATTCTCGGATCAACTACCAGTCGACCAAATGAGCTCTATCAACGTAGATGGCTCAACTATTGAACAAAGTCTAATTTCCCACTATCATTTGAGGTTAGAAAAGGGCGGGCTTCAAATTGCAGGATCGGTTGTTTCTGTGCTAGGTTATTTAGATTGAGGTGTGTTAGGTTATTTAGATTGAACCGCCTAGGCAATAGCCATCAGCAGCAGAATTAGTATTAGGCTTTTAGGTAGGCCTGCAGAATCAATCAGTCAGCATTTGATTGTTATGCCGCTTTTTGAGTTTATCAGGCAATACTTCTTTATGCTGCAAATACCCATGTACAGGTAGATCATCGAACATACAGGTGCCAATGCAATTCTTCAAATGGTCAACAAATCCCAGTGTACATTTTTAGCAGCTCATTGACATGTATATACAATCAATATACACAAACTAAATCCCTCTAGTTTCCCCCGGCAATGGTGCAAGTTATTTTAGATCAAGTTAGGACCAACTTTAAACAAGAGAATCATCATCAGACAACAACAATCCACAAAAGAGTCGGTTGTATCATGGCTGATCTACAACCGTGAAGATAGCTAAACATTTGCCACAGAATTGTTTAGCAGACGTACTCGGTCAATCCACACAGGTTAATAGAGAAGAGAAATTTTTGAGACATCAACCATAAGAAATCAAGTTAACCAAACCATAGAGTACGAACACAAATACTGATAAACTACTATTATAAAATGGAGAAATATGGAAACTAACAGAATCCCTGAATGCTGCTATGAGTACAAATGACCCAGTTCATAAACTCATTATTCATCACAAAGTATACGCCTCCTTGTCCTTTCATCATTAGAAATAAAGAAAATTCTCAAACAATAAAGCCCATGTCCTTAAAAAAAATAAATAAATAAATAAAGGGAGAAGAGGATGAGGTGGAACAAAAAAAAAAAAACTTTAGAGAAGAAATTTGCAAGACAGCAATATAGGAAAAGATAACCATGTCCATCCACACTCTCTTCTGCAACCTCAATCTTCTTCTTGTTACCGTATATTCTCTGCTTTTTGCTCCCAGACAGTCTAGTACCTATAGTGAGGAGGCTTGTAGGGACCTTCGATGGGGATGCTGACATACTCGGACTGCCAAGGGGTGAGCTTGGTTAGCTTCGCTCCAAGCTTGCCCAAGTGAAGAGCAGCCACCTTCTCATCCAGATGCTTGGGGAGGACGTACACCTGGTTCTGATACTTGCCACTGCCTTTCTCCTTCCAAAGCTCCAGCTGAGCAATCACCTGCATATCATTTCCATTTTACCAAAGTGTTCAGTTTCACAGGATACCCACAAAAAAGACCAAGTAGGGCACGCGCACTAGGGTGGCGTGAAGAATGATACCTGGTTGGTGAAAGAGCAGGACATGACAAAGCTTGGGTGACCAGTGGCACACCCAAGGTTCATCAATCGTCCCTCAGCGAGAACAATGATACCGGTGTTGGTCTCAGGGAAGACCCACCGGTCAGTCTGGGGCTTGATGGCGATCCTCTTCACGCCAGGATACGTCTCAAGACCAAGCATGTCAATCTCGTTGTCAAAGTGACCAATGTTGCAGACAATGGCATTGTTCTTCATCTTCCTCATGTGGTCAACCATGATGATGTCTTTGTTACCAGTGGTGGTGACAAAGATATCACCCTCCGACACAACATCCTCCAGGGTGAGAACCTGGAAACCTTCCATCAGGGCCTGGAGGGCGCAGATAGGGTCAATCTCTGTCACAATAACACGGGCACCAGCAACCTTGAGAGCCGCAGCACAGCCCTTCCCCACATCACCGTAGCCGCAAACAACTCCAACCTTGCCAGCAATCATAACATCCGTTGCCCTCATCAGACCATCGGGGAGGGAGTGGCGGCAACCATACAGATTGTCAAACTGTAGAGAACAACAAACAATGGAGCAAGATAGCTATTATCAATCTATTAGGACGGTTGCTGAACACATCAAGGACATTAGAAATTTAGGCATAATTGGTCAGGAATTGGGGCCCACAGACTTTAAAAAACACAGGTCATGAACCCCGGACCATAAACTGTTCAAAGAATGACGAAGGAAACGGCAGTTTGAAACTTCTACTTCATGCTAAAAGCATGCTATGCTCTATATTTTAAAAACCAAAAAATTTATGGTTGTGGGCTTTAGTTGAGACTTGAGACACTAATTAAATTAAGAAATTTTTTTAAGATTAATATTTCAGAGGGTTATATGGAATTAGGATTCAGATCTGCTGATCAAAAGTAGTCCAACATATTGATATCTTGGATCTACATGTCCTATATAAATATACCATTAAACAAGACCTTCGACATATAAAGAATCCAACTTTCTTTCTACAAAGATGATAATAATAATTCGTAACTCAAGTTTGAAATTTAAAATTTTCAAGTTTTAGATCGGGAACAGATCCAAACGTATTATTAATGGTCATAATATCTAACAATTTTAGTTTAATGCAACTGAAAGGTCACAAAAGAAACAGCATATCCAACTGTAATACGCGAATGTGAAGGAATTAGGGTGTTTTTAGTTGAGCAATAAGATGGATAGATTTATCAATAGATCCCTAAGACCAGATCATTCAAATGATTTCGTAGTCAGATAAACTAATTCATTACTTTCATGGAGATTAGAAAAGATATATCATAAGAAAACCATTCATTTTGTTCATATTTTAGAAGTAAACAACACAGATTGGATGATATAATAATAAATCTTAGACCTGAAGGATTGACAAAAACAGTCTTCATATAAATGAACATGGTTCACAAGTATGCAATATATTAATAGGGTATTTACCGGTTTGTCTTTCAAATCTTTATATATTATGATTTTGTCCCCCAAATCTTCATATTTAGGATTTTACCTCCCAAATCTCATAAGTTACAACAATTTAGTAACTTTCTCTAACTTTCCCTAACACAGTTAAATATTTGACTATTTTAACCCTCTTTTCCTTTTCTATTTTCCTTCTCTCTTCTTCTTCTCTCTTCCTCCCCTCTTCTCATTTTCTTCATTATTTCTCATATCTTCCTCCTCTCTTCTCCTTCTCTTTTCTTCCTCTCTTCTCCTTCTCCTATTTTGGAGTTAATTCATATTTTACTTCTCCTTTTCTTCATTATTTCTCATATCTTCCTCCTCTCTTCTCTTTCTCTTTTCTTCCTCTCTTCTTCTCCTATTTTGGAGTTAATTCATATTTTAAATTCATATAGGAAGATAGGAGAAGATCTTCCTCCTCTCTTCTCCTTCTCTTTTCTTCCTCTCTTCTCCTTCTCCTATTTTGGAGTTAATTCATATTTTAAATTCATATAGGAAGATAGGAGAAGAAAAGGAGAAGAGAAGAGGAAGAGAGAAGGAGAAGAGAGGAGGAAGATAGGAGAAATAACGAAGAAAAGGAGAAGAGATAAGGAAGATAGAAGAAGAAGAGAGTAGGAAAATAGAAGAGGAAAAGAGGGGTAAAATGGTCAAATATTTAACTGTGTTAGGAAAAGTTAGAGAAGGGACTAAATTGTTGTAACTTATGAGATTTGGAGGCAAAATCCTAAATATGAAGATTTGAGGGACAAAATCATAATATATAAAGATTTGAGGGACAAACCAGTAAATACCCCTATATTAATTTGTGAAGTAAAGAAGATAATAAAGATAGGAGATCTACTACGGAGAAGATCTGAATCTGAATCTAAAGCTAAGAATCTACCATCTAGCTTAAAGTGTTCTAGGGAGGCACATGAGCATATATAAGGATCTACGGTATCCAGATGGAGATTCACGGAAAGTTACTATTTGACATATAAACTACGAAACTGCATTATTTTATTTTATTTTATTTTTGTTAAAAAAAATCAAAAATGAAAATTTCTAACAAATAAATGTATAAAACATAGATCTAAACTTTGCTGCTTGGCTGAAATGAATCAATAATAAAAATATAAGACTAAAACGAAACAAATAGAATAAAATATTAGCAAAGCAGATCGGATTATAGACAGATAAAACGCAGTGCAGTGTGTGTGTGGCAACAAAGCACTGGATACAGATCTTAAAAGAAGAAGGAAAAGAAAAAAAAAAAAGGAGAGAAAAAATAAGACTGACCTTGCTCTTGGTTACGGAGTCGTTGACGTTGATGGCAGGAAACAGGAGGGATCCGGTGGCCTGCATCTGGTATAGCCTCTTGACGCCGGTGGTGGTCTCCTCGGAGACGCCGACGATCCTGTCCTTCATCCTCCTGTACTTGTTGGGGTTCACCTTGAGGCCATCCCTGATGATGGTGAGGACGATCTGGAATTCGGCGTTGTCGGTGGAGGGGGGGTCGGGCATCTTGCCCGTCTTCTCGTACTCCTCCTCGGCTTTGACACCCTCGTGGACGAGGAGGGTGACGTCGCCACCGTCGTCGACGATGAGGTCGGGGCCTCCGTCTGGGCCCCAGTCGAGGGAGCGCTCGGTGCACCACCAGTACTCCTGGAGGGTCTCGCCCTTCCAGGCAAAGACGGCGGCGGAGTCGCGGGCGACGGCGGCGGCGGCGTGGTCCTGGGTGGAGAAGATGTTGCAGGAGCACCAGCGAACCTCGGCGCCGAGGGCGGTGAGGGTCTCGATGAGGACGGCGGTCTGGATGGTCATGTGGAGAGATCCGGTGATCCTGGCGCCCTTGAAGGGCTGAGCAGGGCCGAACTCGGCACGGCAGGCCATGAGCCCAGGCATCTCCACCTCGGCAAGCTCGATCTCAAGGCGGCCGAAGTCGGCCTGGGACATGTCCTTGACCTTGTACTCTCGGCCGGCGGAAGTCTTCTCGACGAGGAGGGACATGATTTTAGATAGCAGATCTGATCTACCAACTCAAAAATTAAAAATAAAGGATTTTGAGATCCGAGATGAAAAGGGAAGAATTCGAGCAGAGTGGAAGGCGGGGCGGGGCGGTGCACAAGGATGGACGGGCTTGCTTCGTAGGTGGTATTACTTTTAATTTATAGAAGCCCTGGGAAGCAACTGACGGCCCAGATCTGTTGGTTGATCGGGTAAAAATCCCGTACCTGGGATTCGTCGGATCGGAGGGTAAGGATGCGAGAGATGGGGAAGGGTTTGGTTTTAGTGGGCACGCGGCGCCATGAGGATATTTGTAGATGTAGTGGTTGGGTCGGATTCAGTACGGATCCATATGAGACCCCAATGCGTGAGGTGTCAGAAGACCAGAGGCTGAGCTGATTTTGTTTTGTTTTCTATTTATTTGAATATGTGGGGACCAGAAGTAAATGGGGATTGGTGGGGATTATGTTTTTTATTATTATTAATTTTTTCATTTTTTTGGAACTGGATGGAGGATTCATTCCCGCTTAGAATATAGACTAGAGTAAGAGAGAGAGAGAGAGATGGAGTTGTGACTGGTGGCTCTAAATCTCAATATAAATCATCTATGATTTGAGATGGTGATGTATAGCTGAATAATTTTTTTTTTCAACAGTAGGAAATTCAAGGCATCTTCATAAACAATGAACATCAATTCATATAATCTTTTTAAGCAACACCTTATAGGAGGTGATAAGTGTTATAAATTATCCGGCCTTCTATTGAGATTTAGAATTGCCTCCATAAACAATTCTCTATTGAAACACCCTAAGTACATTCTCTTGTATATATAAAAAATGTCTCTACCTAGAGGTTTCTAATAAGGTAGTCCTAAATTTCAATATAGTAGGTATATATGGTCAATACGATCGTTTATGATCTCTATATCTTATAAGAATTTATTTGATTTAAGTACTTTCGTACTTATGATCAAGGTCATATTTGTTTTATGATTGAAAATTATGCATTTTGTAATTCACAATAAAATATATTTAAAATGCATATTTTCTGTATAACACTATTTTAGACTGGAAAGGTCATGTTTAATACCCTCTAAATTAGGATTAAAGATACTATTATGATTAAGGATGCTTCTATAAGGGTATGTTTGGATGCTTGAAAGTAATGAAAGTAAGGAATAAAAGGGAAAATCTATTCACACACACCAATCTACTCTTGATGCACACGTTACTATATATACTCACCTCTAATTTTGAATCCAGTCATATTTATTCAATACTCTAATTTTTTCAATTCTAACCCTTCCTACCTCTCTTTTTTTTTTGTCTATTGCGACTTACATCCACAATCCGCCCACCGTGTCTGCCTTTGTATTCCTTCCCATGCCTCCATTGCTCTCTACTTTTGTCGCATCCAGCCTCTGGCACCCTCCAGTAACCTGTTGGCAGTGAAAATTTCCAA
Source organism: Dracaena cambodiana (assembly GCA_036321105.1). NCBI lineage: Eukaryota > Viridiplantae > Streptophyta > Magnoliopsida > Asparagales > Asparagaceae > Dracaena > Dracaena cambodiana. The sequence continues at coordinate 265,412 of JAYEPQ010000003.1, forward strand.
GTAAAAAGGAATTTACTACGTGCTTATTTGTGTTTGATGTGGTACATTTTGTGGGTGATTTTTTTCTACGTGTCTTTTAAGATGACCCGTTCCGCTATCTAAAGGAAACGAATAAATTTTATGACAGTGTTTACACTTAGCTTTCCTAACATTGTTTTCTATTATTTTTTTCAAAATGTTTCCATATGTCCGATCTAACAGCCCTAGTAGATGCGGTAGTTTGTGTTTCGGGTATGGTTGTATCAGTTGTTTCTTCCTGAGATACAGAAAATGATACTTGAGGAGGTTATTCTAAGGGTTGACATAGATTTTGATATTTTTCATTAGTTAAAAATGGAATAAAAGAACCCCTGGCTTGAGAGCAAGAAGCGCCAGACGAGTGTGGATCCATTTTAATAAAATTCCAAAAAAACAAATTAAAATTCTCAAAAAAAGTTTAAATTATAAATACTTGTTAACTGCTGAACTATTTGAGAGAGAGAGAGTGAAATATCTAATTAGAGAGATGAAGCTGGAAACCGAAATAGCGAAAAAAACCTTGCTTCAATGAGAAAACTTACTTGGATCTTTTTTGGGAGACTTGCTTACTTGAGACTTCTTGATCACTTGATTGAAACTTGCTACTTGCTTTGCTTGAGACTTCTTGAGAATTAAAGATTTTAGGAGATTTTTTAGAAAGAATTTAGTGTATAAGAATGATGAATGGTAATAGAACAGATATTGAGGTATTTATAGAGAAAAAAAGATTTTAATTTGCAAAAAAAATTACAAAAACCCCCTCCAACGGTTATTTTGACCGTTTGGGGGAGAAATCTGTAATTTTATTTTGCAAGAAACCCCCCAACGGCTATAAAAATAGCCGTTGGAGGCTATTTGCAAAAAAAAAAATTGCAAAAACCCCTCTAAACACCCCTAACGGCTATTTAAAAAAAAAAAAAAAATGGAGGCCGTGCCGGAACGTGCCGCTGGCACGGCCGGCCTCGGCCCACGGGCCGAGCCGAGATGCCAGGCACGTGCCGGACCGGGCACGCCCGGCTCGATTAACAGGACTAATCTTATTAGAAAATATAATATAATATTAATGTTATAGGTTGAAAGTCAAATAAGATTCAAGTACAATTGAGTATCTTATAAGTGAGCTACAAACAGCCACCATGATCCAGCGCTAATTGAGAAGAGAAGTCGAGCAAAACAAATTAAAGCAGAGAAAAGCAGCACCTAACCTAACCTACCTACCTTGGAATGTTCAATATATCTATTGGATTAACTGGATTAATTGGAATTATTATTATATTGTATATCTTACTAATTAACATTCCCCGTTCCCACCACCTACATTTATCTACGCCTACGTAACTTACTCTTCCTCTTTGGATTAAATCCAAGAGTTCATCCTTTATTTATAAAAAAAAAAATTAATAAATAAATTTGAATTTCGATTGTATTAGAAGAATAAAGATTGAGCACAGCCAACAGCTAACTTTTCTAGTTACTTGATGCATGAATTGATTCGATGAGAGGAGATACATGCTTCGGGCTGAAGAAGAAGAAGAAGAAAATATAGGCAACCAGTACTAGCCATAGGCTACGCTAGCTTCTACAATGAGTCAAAAATAGCTAGCTAGATAACTAACTGCTAACAATATTATATTAATATTACCTTGACATATATATACCCCTACATAGCTGTATACTTAATGAAGAAAGAGAGAAGAAGAGACAGCATGCACCATCCTAGCTACCACCAGATGATCCAACCCAAATCTCTACTCAGCGAACCTCACCAACCTTAACCTACCTAACCTCCTCAATTTTCTACTACTACTCCACTACTAACATTGCACTGCTAATTATACATGCTACCAACACCAACTCCTAGTTTGATTGCAGGCACTTATTACATTATCCTTTATTATATATATATATATATATATATATATATGAGGAAACGGGAAATACACCGACGGTGAAGGGAGTTCCTTCACCGTCGCGTAGGTGACCCAATAAAATTATAACACGGAGCGTCATTCAAAATAACAAATAAATGAATTCTCTTAAATGACACAACGTGTAATAATTTTATTGTACCACCTAAGCGGCGGTGAAGGAAACTTCCTTCACTGCCGGTGTATTTTTCGTTTTCTCATATATATATATATATATATATATATCCACTTATAATATTTGATGAATTTGTAGGAGTACACATGCGAGCGTCATTGCTTTGGTCTGCAGTACTAAATTAATTAAATTTATTACCAGAGACTTTAATCCTTCATTCACTTCTGTTTCCGTTGAGATGTGCATGGGTACATGAAAGTCATATGATAAGCTAAAATAATGATATCAATCCATTGGGAATTGTTTGTTTGGCCAAGAAGAGAATTAGAAGTTATTTTCACTAAAATGATGTAGATCCTACGTGACATCCTAATTTTTCCTTTTCTCTTCCCTTCATTTTTGAGTGAAAGTGCTCTTGAAGCTCAAAAAATAAGATAATATATTATTTTTTAGTAGTTTCTCATTGTTACTTTTCAATTTTATTCGATTAACAAATATATTAGTGTTATTTATTATTTAATTTGACAATAAAATAATATTTTTTATATTTCACTTCTTACTTTCAAAAATGAGCTTACAAACACTTGAACTTTATTAAATAACTTTCTTCCTAACCTTTTATTTTGAAAACTAATTCTAATTTTGTTCTCTGCTTCTCTATATCTGAGAGAGCCAAACAGTATCTAAATGAAGCAAGCCTTTTCGTTTTTTTATTATTATTATTATCATATAGATTGAAAATCTCCGAGTAGCTGATCACGCGCATCTCACGTGCGCCAGATGTAGGTGGGAGCAAAATATTTTTTATTTTTTATTTTTAAGAAAAAAGAGAGGAGGGAATGGAAAGTCTAATCTTTAACTGCATCCTTCATCAACTCCAGCAACAGCTACAGCTACAGCTAGGAATCCTGGGGCCCAAAAGCGATCCCCTCCGTATAAATCTCAGCTTATTCACAGCGCCAACGACCTTCTTTGTCTCTCTTCGCTCTTCTCTCGATTCCCCATCTCAGATCTAGTCAGTCATCTCTCTCAGATCTCTAGTTATCTCTCAGATCTGTAGGTAGAGCGAGCAGAGCAGAGCAGAGCAGAGCAATAATGGAGTCGGTGTCTTCATGGGGCCTGACCTCTCTTCAGGAGGTGGATCGTGAGATCCATGACCTGATCGAGAAGGAGAAGCGCCGGCAGTCCCATGGGATCGAGCTCATCGCCTCCGAGAACTTCACCTCCTTCGCTGTCATCGAGGCCCTCGGCAGCGCCCTCACCAACAAGTACTCCGAGGGCATGCCCGGCAACCGCTACTACGGCGGCAACGAGTACATCGACCAGATCGAGAACCTCTGCCGAGCCCGCGCCCTCCAGGTCTTCCGCCTCGACCCTTCCAGATGGGGCGTCAACGTCCAGCCCTACTCCGGCAGCCCCGCCAACTTCGCCGCCTACACCGCCATCCTCAACCCCCACGACCGCATCATGGGCCTCGACCTCCCCTCCGGCGGACACCTCACCCACGGGTACTACACCTCCGGAGGGAAGAAGATCTCCGCCACCTCCATCTACTTCGAGAGCCTCCCCTACAAGGTCAGCTCCGAGACCGGATACATCGACTACCTCAAGCTCGAGGAGAAGGCCATGGACTTCAGGCCCAAGCTCATCATCTGCGGCGGCAGCGCCTACCCCAGGGACTGGGACTACGCCACGCTCAGGGCCGTTGCCGACAAGTGCGGGGCCATGCTCCTTTGCGACATGGCCCATATCAGTGGCCTAGTCGCCGCTCAGGTATTATTTCTTCTACATTTTCATTCAAGTCCAGATCTGATGATCTTGATCTGTTCTATTCTATTCACCTTTGTTGTATTCTGTTTAAATTCAATTCATCGCGATAACATTATTGCTAAATATGATTAGATCAGGATTCAACCTCATAAGATCAGATGTAGGGTTCAACCTCATATATATATATATATATATATATATATATATATATATATATATATATATATATATATATATATATTGCATTTTAATATAGGGATATTTACTGGTTTGTCCCTCAAATCTTTATATATTATGATTTTGCCTCCCAAATCTTCATATTTAGAATTTTGCTCTCCAAATCTCATAAGTTACAACAATTTAGTCCCTTTTTAACACAGTTAAATATTTGACCGTTTTATTCATCTTTTCATCTTCTAGTTTCCTCCTCTCTTCTTCTTCTCTCTTTCTCCTTTCTTCTCCTTTTCTTTATTATTTCTCCTCTTTTCTTTCTCCTCACTTCTCCTTTTCTTCATTGTTTCTCCTCTCTTCTTTCTCCTCTCTTGCTCCTCTCTTCTCCTCTCTTCCCTAACACAGTTAAATACTGAAAGAAGAGAGGAGAAAGAAGAGAGGAGAAATAATGTAGAAAAAAAGAAGAGAGGAGGAAGAGAGAAGAAGAAGAGAGGAGGAAAATAGAAGAGAAAAAGAGGGGTAAAATGGTCAAATATTTAACTGTGTTAGAGAGGTGGACTAAATTCTTGTAACTTATGAGATTTGGGGGGCAAAATCCTAAATATGAAGATTTGGGAGGCAAAATCATAATATATAAAGATTTGAGGGACAAACCAGTAAATACCCCTTTAATATAATCTCATTCATTTGTTCTCGCGAAAGGAAAGGAAAGGAACGGTTCCTATGATTCTGTACTTCTATGTTGTATATTAGATGATTGCGACACACTTAAATCATGTCAAAAACTTTGATTCACTATATGTATATCCCTTCTTTATTATTTGTGGAGTTAGTTAGTAGGTGTTTTTGGTCCAACTCCCTTTGATATTTTGATGAACATATCGAAGAATAATTTCCTTCCTCAACTCAACTTATCTATTGTACACAAGTTTGAAAGAAATTTGGTTGCATTATTAATGAATACTCACTTTTAAAGTTACTATGTTCCAATCTTGTAATTGGATCGTGTGTTCTATTTTTGAATTCAAAATTTTCACCCTTATGTTAATGTCCTTGAATCAAACACTAAACTTATCATGAATTTAATAGCACTTTCACAATTTTGTTTGCATTTCATTACCGAGGTTAGATAGATCTATCTGCTTTACCTCACCAACACAAATTTATCTATGTGAATTTAAAACAACAACAACTAAGCCTTTTATCCCAAGTACTTGGGGTAGGTTACATGAACCAAAAGAGAATCATGCCGGATCGATCACGTTGATAATCATTCTCCATTCATTCCTATCAAGTAATATTTCCTCATCTATGTGAATTTATGTAATCAAAATGAATGCTCGATCTGATGGATCTGTTTAAATTTTGGTGATCCTTAATTTTTTTTTCCCTTCAACTCTTATTTATTTATTTATTATCTATTTATCTATCTGTTCTACTTTCCTCACATGTAGGAAGCTAATGATCCTTTTGAGTTCTGTGACATAGTCACAACCACCACCCACAAGAGTCTCCGAGGGCCGAGATCCGGTATGATCTTCTACAGGAAGGGCCCCAAGCCTCCCAAGAAGGGCCAGCCAGAGGATGCAGTCTATGACTTTGAAGACAAGATCAACTTTGCTGTGTTCCCTTCCCTCCAAGGTGGGCCCCACAACCACCAGATTGGTGCTCTCGCCGTGGCGCTGAAGCAGGCTTTGTTGCCTGGGTTCAAGGTGTATGCCAAGCAGGTGAAGGCTAACGCTGTTGCTGTTGCAAACTATCTGATGAGCAAGGGGTACAAGATTGTGACCGATGGAACAGAGAACCACCTCGTCCTCTGGGATCTCCGCCCTCTTGGCTTGACTGGTAATGAAGGAAACTTCTCTTATTCTTGGACCTGATTTCTTTTTTTCCATAGGTTATGAAAATTGTTAGGTGCTTGTGTTTGGTTTCTGGTGATTAAACTTAAAATTATCTGTTTGTGGTTGTAGGGAACAAGGTTGAGAAGCTCTGTGATTTGTGCAATATTACAGTGAACAAGAATGCCGTTTTTGGAGATAGCAGTGCTTTAGCTCCTGGTGGCGTCCGTATTGGTATGGATCATCTTTTCCAATGAAGGAATTTTTTTTAATCTCTTTGCATGGGTTTTATGTTATCAAAGTTTGATGAAGTGTGCAAGTCTTGATTTATTCATAAAATTTTGAAGAATAAATACGCCTCTCTAGGAGTAGGTGTACTTGTCTCTAGTCTCTCTCTCTCTCTCTCTCTCTCTCTAGATATGGTGGATGCAACACTGCAGTGCCACCTTTTTATATTGTCTCACGGCAATGGTTTATAGCATCTTTGCTTTATAGGATCAGTTCAACTACATTTGGCTGGGTTCAAAATTGAGGTTGGCCACATTGAACTATGCTTGTTGTGGTCAGGTATTATGGTGTTGATTGTCTTTAGTGTAGTTAGACTTATGTGCTAAATTTTGTTGATCTGAATACCTAAAATCTTTCAACTTAAGAGTGGACATCTCTTCTTTCAGCAAACAGTGTTTCCATGATGCTCCGAATAGTGCACTTCAGTTGTTTTATAAGCATATTCTAGTTCCCACTAACCAATTAAAATACTTTACAATGGCCATAAGATGAAAAAAAATAGTATATGAGACTGAAGGGAGATACTAAGCATTTCATGCTTGTTACGTAGAACATGAGTTGCACAACCCTTTTTGTAAATTGATTTCTGAAAATGGAAAGCATTCTACACAATTAACTTAAAAGATAATTATCAAATTTCTTGGTAGGTACAGTTGTTAATTAATGCATTTCTCTATCTCAAATTGCAGGAACACCTGCCATGACCTCAAGGGGTTTGGTTGAGAAGGACTTCGAACAGATTGCAGAGTTCCTTCACCAGGCAGTTACGATCACCCTGAAAATCCAGAAGGAGCACGGGAAGCTCTTAAAGGACTTCAACAAGGGTTTGGTGAACAATAAGGATATCGAGGACCTTAAGGGTGCTGTTGAGAAGTTTGCCGGTTCTTATGACATGCCTGGCTTTCAAATGTCAGCCATGAAGTACAAAGATTAGGCTAATACCCAAGCTCCCGGCATTTCTCTTCCTCCTTTTGGTTTTCAGGATATATCTTGTCTGTTTGCCTGTTCTATTTCTTTTCCTTGCGATTTAATGGTTGAACTTTTTTCATCATTTAGTATTTCCCCCCCTCCACTTATTTAGAGATCTCTGTTGAAAGCCTATACATCCTTTTCAACTGCAACTATTTGACAGAAGTCCTAATGCGAGTGCCTAATCATCTGAGAAATAAGCTAGAAAAACAAAAAATCATCTGAGAAATAAACTTGAATCCTGGTTCTTTTAGCTGTATGCTCTGTAAGTCTGATTAAAAAAAAAAAAAAAAATGGTGCAACTGAAGTTGTTTTTTTTCACTGTCATGTTATGATGATCTTTATGGTGTAGCTTTACGTTGAAAGTTGAAGTTGTTTATTTTTCACTGTCGTGTTATGATGATCTTTATGGTGTAGCTTTACATTGAAAGTTGAAGTTTATTTTTCACTGTCTGTGTTATGATGATCTTTATGGTACTGTAATGTTACGCGGAAAGTTGATGCTGTTTGCAGTGCTGGTCTTGCCCTGCAAAGGTCTGAAAATCTTGATTTTGGATAGAATGGAATATGGTGCTTTCTCTTCAATTTGGGATGCAGATCATTATACGCTGGCATGTCGGTTTAACATTGACCGAGTTGTAGTCTCTGGACATACTATTAAGTTTATGCAGAACAAGAACCCACCCTCTAACATTGACCGAGTTGTAGTCTCTGGACATACTATTAAGTTTATGCAGAACAAGAACCCACCCTCAAATGACGGAACTTTCCTTCACGCTTTGATGTCATTTGATTTTCAACACAAGTCAGTTTGAGAGGGAGACGGGCAATTAAAGATCAAATAAGGAAGGGAGCCATAATCATATCACCAGAGTATTAGAGGTGGTGTCTACCGTTGTAATCGTTGTATGCTTGTAATGTGAGCACAAATCGGTTATGGAATCATATTTTGTGTTTATTACCAACAGGTTTTTTCTTTTCTAAAGATATTGATACCGTTTAGGATTGAGATCGGATGGCTTCTAGGAAATCCTTTTTCTCATGGGCTCTAGCACCCAAGCCTCGAAATTAACTTCCGGTGATCTTCACTGGCTTTGAAAAAGCTTATTCGTAGAAAGTACTTGTCCCTGCAGCCCTCATAGATGAGAAATTTCAACTTTAAAGTAATTCTCTTGTCAGAATTTTTTTAAACAGTACTATCTTCATCGAGAAAACATTCCAAGGTTCCTTGGTGCTCTAGTTAGCTCAGCAAGATAGAGAAATTATTTTGACAAACTACAATTATTTTATGTTCAGTTTATTTTTATTTTTATTTTTCCGAGAGTTGTGATCATGTTAGTATCCCGATGGTCCTTGGATTGTTGACGATGTCACTATCGCAATCGAGCCTTGATCCTTAAGTTTCAGGGCTTTATATCCTCACTTGCCAAAAGCCAGATATACAAGAGTCATTATTGAGATCGATACGTTTTTTTCTCCAATGTGTCGGATGCCGATGTTGAAATCGAAGATATTGATCTCTTTCTCTCTGTTTCTGGCAAAGCTTTGAAGAGCTCATCATCTCTCTATTTTATTGCAGTTACATTGTCACTGAGTATCAAATTGCTCTAATATCTCCATTTCAAAAGTGATGTTACCAATGCAAAAAACAATAGATCAATCACCTCCGATGCCAAAATGATCACTACAAATGTCACTGCCTTGGTTTCTTATGGAAATTAATTTAGATGCATGCTATCCTCCTCAGTGTTTCTTATGGAAATCTTGCTGTGATTATTATTTCATAGGTTAGGCATCAAGTTCCACAGCAGCCACCCCCACCCTCCCTCTCCACATCCCAATCCTAAAGACTAAACAGAAGGTGAGGGAAAAAAAAAAACAAAGAGAAGAGAAGAGAAGAGTAGAATAAGAAGTAGGGGGTCTTAAGCACATTCGAACTGGTTAGGTTTGTGAAGCTTTCTTACAACTCTGATCCTTGTTTGGAACGTAGCTCCGGAAATAGAAATAGAGGTGAATGTAGTTAAAAAAAAAAAAAAAGTAGCTCACCTTAATTAGTCCAGGAGGACAATTGGAGTATGGTTTTGGTTTTTTTTTTTTTTTTTGAGTAATTGGGGGTTGGTGGGGGAACGTAATTATGTACAGCCACTAATAGTAATAGATCTGTGAATGATTTTGGGTCCGAAGTGGTAGCCGGTGGGTGAGTCAGGATCTTCTTCGTATCTCTAATTGTCTCATCACTCAGAGCCAGAGCCAGAGCCAGAGCTAGAGCCAGCAGCAGAGTTTGGTCTCGAACAAAACAAAACAAAACAAATTAAAGAAAACAGCCCAGCCCAGCCCAACCCAACCCAGCCCAACAACCAATGCATGCTGCTGGTGGTTTTAATATCGTCTAATAAATAAAGAAAGAATTGGGAGAAGTGAAGAAGAACGCGTCTAGGGTTTGGTATTGGATTGATGAACTCTACTGCTACTACCACCACTGCTGTGCCCAATTCAATTCCATTTCCGATTCCAATTTCAATTTCTATTTCCAAGCAAATCCAATCCGTCATTCCTCGTCGCCGGCGGCCGCTGCTTTCAGATCTCACGGTCACGGTGAAGGAGGCGGTCGTGGTTATCAAAGGGAGAGGGAGAGGACAACTTCTTTCAAAAAGTTTCAAGCTTTTGGCTCCTCCTCCACTCCTCCTGCTCTGGGACTTGAGGTTCTTCCTTTTTTTGCCCTTTCCCATCCATCAGTTTGCACTATTTTACTTGCTATTTTCGAATCATGGTACTCGGGAATATTGATGCTACCATTAACCCTTATCTTCATAAGTTTAGTATTTCCATTTTGCTTGCTTGCTTGCTGAGGAGGTGACAACGAAATTACAATTTTAAAAGGAAGTAATAATGTTAATCAAGCTGTAGCCAAAAGATACTGTCGAGGCTAAAAAAAAAGTATATTCAAAACAAATCATAGATTGCTACAAGCCAAGTACAAATAGTTCTTGCTCTCTCTCCATTGAAAGGACTAATAGTACTCGCAGAAACATATTTCTGTCCAGCAGATGCTTTGTCGACATGGAAATTATATTTATTCTAAAACAACATTGAATATATTATACAAGATAATAGGAAAGAAAGAAACAGCATTGATGCAATTATAAATGTTTGGATTCTGTTCGGTTCAGTGGCACTCAAAAAAACACTTAGAGCAGTTCAATAGTCTGGTCTCCAGTGGATTTGATATTGTTAAAAAGATGAGATAGGGTGGCAAAAATGATGATGATGATGATGATGATGATGATGAGGAAGAAGAAGAAAGAAGATCGAATAACCTATCCATTTTCCCAAATCATTTGTAAAGGCTAAAATAATCAAATTATATTTGGTCCTATTTTAACTGTTCCAATCATGATGCAAATGTGAAATATTACGTCTTCTAATCTTGAATCCCACATTTTGTAAGTCCATATAGTATTGGATTATCGATGATCATCCATGTGAAATTATGGACTGACCAAGAAGTGAATGCTCTTGGTAATCCATGCCATTTGTTCTATTCTTGATGTGGATCACGGGTAGAGGGGTATGTGCAATCAGGTTAATATTTTCAAGTGTCACATATAAGAGGTACGGTAGATGTGGAGATTGGTTATAGGATCCATCCACATTAACTTGAAAAGAAAAGGAAAAGACGTCTTCGTTTCATCACCTAACTTTTTTTCCATTGGAATGAGGCCAGCTATGGAAAGCAGAGCTTCATAAATGATTGATAATACAATTACAACTTGATGTCAGTGCTTTAAATTGCTGCTTAGTTGTTGACAAATAAGCTAATGGATGAGGAGCTTGTTATAAGTCTTAAGAGGGTCAGTGGTGGTAATAGTGTTGGCAATTGGAATATATTCCAAGGGCAAAACAATATGGACATTAACACCACACCGCAAATTCCAAACAATACGTTGGATATTCATATCTAATACATGACCGACCCGAAGTAACTTCATTATAAAAGCATCCATGTTACATAACAATTGAATAGGTAAACTCAGTTATAGACCCATCGGGCACCCTGCTATATCTAGCCCATGTAATAAGTAAGTAAATCCTTTTGGTTCATGCCCATTGTGTTTTTAGCCAGTCATCTTGGCTTGCTTGTATAGCTAGTATATAAAACAAATCCGTTAGAAAATATTTGGGTAACATTTTACTTAGTTTGTAATAATTTGTTATTCCTTGTTTTGATTGTTTAATAGCTGATACTTGAAATATTTAAAATTGAGATGTAGCTAAACAAGAAAGAAGTTATAAAAAAAAGGCGACAAGAGGAAATAATGATGAAGTCATTTTCCAACAGCTTTAGCCTTTACTGATGGGTAAGTTTGACTTAGTTTTTACAAACTAAACACCCTTGTATGTTTGTGTAACCCCTATTAACACTCACAATGATTATTTGTCTGCTAGTGGCTTCTCATTGCTTCATCCAGTAATTAGATTGCATCCCCTATGCCATAGGCGAGGAGGGGAAAAACATTGTTTAGCTCTGGAATCTTTGTGCACCTCCAGGAATCAACACTTAAGTCTGATTATTGTGGCCCTTTCGATTTCTGTGGTTTACCTATGCTCTGCTCTTGCAGTAGAAGATCCAATAATGCGAAGCCCTACAAACATGAGCTCATATGGATTGTGATCGTGTTGTGTGATGCAACACACTTATGTTTTTGATGGTGAGAATTTGGTGGTTTGGAAAAAAATACAAATGTAATTATATAGGAATTAGGAAAACTGATACAAGATATTTTTGGGCCTCATGCTCTGATGAAACATTTGCCAGCTTTTACCTCACGTGAAAGATTTCTTTAGTCATAAAATGTCACGCCCCACTCCTAATATATGATATACGAGCACATGCAGCAGGTACCAACAACATATTCGGTTTGAATATGCTAAAGCCTCCGCTAGAATTTGCCACAGTAATACTCAATAATAATGCTAGAAAAATTTAATAAAAGTTTTTTTATTGATTGGAATGGAGTTTAAATACAATTGAAAGAATAATAAAATACAATTAAACCAAATATTGTAACTCTAATGCCATGTTGGGCTTCAACCTGCTTTTTAAAGTCGTTAGATCCTGCATCAATTTCGGTGTGTCTATCGATTAGTCTGGGTATGCACACCCAGGTCAGATTGCGACCAAAACAGTATATGTAGGAATTGTTGAAAGAATGTAAAAACATTATATTAATCTGTAACAATAAAATTAACTGTTATACGTTAAACCTAATGTTGTATAGAGAAGTCAATCTTGTAACAGGGGTATTTTTGTCCAGAATGTCATGTATTGGAAAAATCTAACTGATGGAATACTACTATTTTGATTGTCTCATGTACAACAACAACAACTAAGCCTTTTATCCCAAGTATTTGGGGTAGGCTATATGAACCAAAAAAAGAATCACGCCGGATCGATCACTTTGATTGTCTCATGTACAAACCCAGGAAATGGTCACAAGAATTATCCGGTATTGAGTCGGACCTGTCGTCGGGCTAACATGAATAAAAATATGGTATGATCTCGCAAATTATCATGCACCCATGGTATGCGAATTATTCAGCTGTACACCTTAACATGTTACAGCCGAAACAGAGTATATTTTCATGATTCAATTTCTTCTCCAGTCCAATGTCATTAAAATAGAATTCATGTCAGGTCCAAAATCTTGTTATCATAGTTTGTATATATCATTTACAATATTCCAATTCAGTTTTATTAGTTTGTTATCAATATGATTCAAAAAATTCATTCGATTTATACTTTATTAATTACATCATATTTGGCTAAATAAAAAATTTATTGATTTGAGTTATCATAGAAATAAGTACATGAATGCTGGGAGGTTTTCCGTGTGATGCACGCTAATTAGAGAAGCAATATACAAAACAACTTGCCTAGATTTTATTAATTACATTACATTTGGCTAAATAAAAAATTTATTGATTTGAGATATCATAGAGATAAGTGCATGGATGCTAGGAGGTTTTCCGTGCGATGCACGTTAATTAGAGAACCAACATACAAAACAACTTGCCTAGACACCGACACAAAATGATATTACAATCACGATTATAGCTTTTATGTGATTTATCAAAATTTTGTATATTCCGATTATTCTAAAATTTAACTATACTATGCGATTTAACATATTTAATAATAAAAATGACATATTTCGGTAACAGAACAATCATAAGTGATTGATAAATTCCATAATAAGTTATACAAAATAAGCAAGGTAATTGAATATCATATATAAAATAGCATGATTAGTGAGTCCGAAAATAAATTCACTTGCATTTCGTTTTCCGATGTCGATCAACAGAGCAATCTACACATTAAAAATATTTTAATAATATAAAAAATAGATTAATATAAATTTATATGATTTTTTAAAGAGATTTTTTAGTATTTTTAAGATACTCAAAAATTGATCTTAAGACTAAATAGTCTTAATAGGTTTAAAATCTATAAATGGGGTGTGAATCTATCTTATTGGATTTATAAGTTAGTAGATATTATTTTTAAGTCATTAGGCTTATTAGGTAATATGTAAACTTGTTTTAAGATTCAATATAATAGTTTAACCCAATAAGAAAAAGAGAGTACTAACCTTTTGACAAAAGGTGAGAAGCCAAAATGTAGAAAGTGGAGGAAGAATGTGCTCTTCATCGACGAAATCGTAGCGGCTCTGGCGGTGACTTCTACGGTAGTTCCGGCGGTCCTGAAGGTGGCTCCGGTAAGATGAAAGGAAGAGAGAATTTTAGAGAGGGAGAATTTTAAAGAAATTTTATGGTTAGAATGAGTATGGTTTAGGAGTTTATATATGTTTCAAATTGGGAGTTAGAATTTGAAGGGTTTCAAATTAATTTGGAGAGTTTAATTTTCATCATTTAAAAAGGAAAATTGAATTGGAGATTTCATAGTGAATATGAAGAGTTGGAGGTTGAAGAAAATGAAAGGATTTGGATGTTATAGAAAATGAGAGGATTGAGAGTTTATACAAAATGAATACTCATACTTATTATTTTGTTTATTTATTTATTTAATTTATTACACAAAAGTCCCTTCATTATTCACTCTAGCCCCATTAAGAGTCTCATACTACTTATTTAAAATGAAAAATACGTGTATGACATGTGAAAATGGAAAAACCAGGAGTCTAAATAACTACTAACAACCGAGATTAAAAATATAAATCTCCCCATAAGTGTGTTTTGTGAACTTAGGAACATGAAATTTATAAAAGGAAAATTTGAAGCGAACTAGATATGACGGAGGTGTGCTGGATAGGGAGATTAATATGAAAGAGCTATGCTCACAAGAGGTAGAACATTGCAACATAGCGAGTGTATCTATTTCTTAAGGGAAGAACTAATGTCATGATGGAAATAAGTGTTTTTCTTTTGAAGAAATTTTGCCACTATCCATTTTGTAATTTTTTTCCTAACTAGTTAGTCGAAATCGTCATGGATATTTTGTTTTCAGTGCGAACACTTACCAAATTCACTTATATATATATATATATATATATATATATATATATATATATATATATATATATATATATATATATAATTTTCCCCCTTGAAGTACTTATGGTCTTACATTAACTATTGCAAGGTCCGGACTTTCCCTCCTATGAGGAAACATTTAGCTACTATGCTATGTTATCTGTTCTATTACTTATATGCTTGCATGGGTTTCTGAGAATATGAATAGGGGGAACTTGCAGAAATTAATGGTACATCATGAAGAGGTTAGCTCTGGTTAATAAAGACAAATAGATGCTTAGTAAATGGAACTATAAATATGTTTTTAGTAAATAGGTAAGACTCACTTAGAAGTCTTATGATACTGATGAAGTATTTTAATATATTATATAGTAAATAGATAGTCACTTGGAAGCCTTCTGATACAGTTGAAGAAATTTATCTACTCACTTAATGTATTATTCTGTAATATAAACAAAAGCAACAACAAAGCTTGGAAGCCCACTTACTGGTGTTGGTTATATAAATTATGTAATTCTCTAATATCGATTGCCAAATTTTATGGTCTCTACTGTTTATTGAAAAAGCCTTAAAAAGTGAAGTAAAATTACCAAAAATATTTTTAGTAAATTCCACAACATTGAATCCCTTGTTCTCTCAATAATATGACGGATACATGCTCTATGTTGAGGAAAGTAGGCCCCAAGAATGAAAGGCCTATACAAAATAGAAGTACGTCTATTGGGAGAAAATTCAATCCCTTTTGTATCCGAAAGTCTGAATGGAAAGAAAGCCTTCCTTTCCAATTTTCCTCAAATATATATGTATTTGTTTTCATCCCCCCCAACCCCCCCCTCTCTCTCTCTCTCTCTCTCTCTCTATATATATATATATATATATATATATATATATATATATATCAATGTTTAAAATAGCGATAATGGTAACTTAACGTTTTGTTATGTCACATATAGCGCAACGCATTATGTAGGTTATGCAATTTCCTATTTATTTAATAAAAAAATATAAAACTATATAAAATATTTTTTATAAATTGAAAAAAATTTAAAATTTCTAAAAAAGAATATAAAACTATTTTGTAATACATAATCTATTCTAATTTATGCAAATTCCTATTTATTTAATAAAGATAAGTATGAAACTGTATACGGTAATTTTTATAAATTGAAAATTAATTTTAAAATTTCTAAAAAACAATATAAAACCATTTTGTAATATATAATCTATTCTAATTTTATATTAAGGTTTACAATAATTTTCACATTTATGTTCATTAATTATATTAAGTCTGCAACCGTAATTCCAGTCATCGTCTAAATAAAAAAATAAGGCTCCAATTTTTAATTTTTTATTTCAATTCCAATTATTATTATTATTGTAATTTATATTTTATAATATTTTGTAATGTTCAATTTATCTTATTTGTAATTGTTGATTTCAGTTCAGTTCAAAATTCAATATAATGAATAAGCAAGATATTTCAGCAAGCATTGAGAAATTACAATAAGCGAATAAGGAAATAATTGCAAATTAGCAAGTTAACAATTCCACAAGCTATCAAGCAAGCCAACAACTAATCAAGAAAAAAATTACAGTAATTCACTAATAATCAAAATAAAAATCAAGAACAATATAGAAATTACTAAAAAATAATTATAAATAGCGTAACATAACGTAATTTAACATAATGTTATGTAATATAACATAAAATAACATAAAAAAAACGTATTGTTACGGTGCACTGAGTTATTTTTAGTTGTTACGTAGCATTGAGGTTCTGTTAGGTTTCATATCGCAATATAACGGGTTTCATAACGTGTTATTTTCAACACTGATATATATATATATATATATATATATATATATATATATATATATATATATATATATATATATATATATATATATATATATAGGTTGACCTTCACCATTTTAAGGTAAAGTATTCCATAAATATATGATTTACTTGTCTGTAATGAAATATGGTATATCTTATATCAGTTAAGACATATTAGAAATATAACTCAAACGACAGTCATAGTATAAAAAGAAGAAAAAAATTATTAGTAAGTTGACTAAAAAAATGATACTCATTTGTTGGCGTCCTTAGAGATGCATTCATTATAGGTGGAACAAGACATTCCGATGAGGACATCTAAGCATATCTTTTCTTCCGTTGTGTCACAATGCAACTCTGGTAAATGTATCTGAGCTGTATCTCCCATTGTTTTCAATGTTATTTTAGGTGTAATGTGTCAAACTTTTAGTATATTGTTAATGGCTATTCAGTGTTTAGAGAACCACCTAATAATCTAGATAATAAATCATAAATTTATTCTCCCTCTGATATGTTATTCTTTTCTGGTTTGAGATGATTATTATAGTTTAAGCTTCTCCAGAGTACATGAAAATCTGGCAACATAAATGTACAAACTACATTGAAGAGTCGGTTTACTTAGCTAGGCTCGATGTGCTCAAAGTCTCAAAGGCTATATGATATCTTTGTCACGTGTATATACAATAATTATATTTTATAGGAAATTAGTTATATATCAAATGTTATGCCCAATACGGATTAATTCTGCTGTAGCACATGTAAGTTTTGTTTAAAATCAAAGCATTATTGGTTACTGAATCAGCTATAGGGTGTCTTCAGCATTGATGGATGTTGGCATTCTAGGGTAAGTTGGCAAAGGCATATTTACTTTCTGGGTTTTTATGGAGTCTCCAATGCCTAGGCCATATAGTAGCATAGCATTGCAAGCTCATCCATTGTCTCTAGATTTGTGGTATGTTTAAATTCGTGGTATGGGTGTGGATTATGGTGCACAGTTGTTGCAATGCTGGCACGGATACGGTATATTGGTACGAAGCAAATTCAGATTGTTACATAAGATACACATGTCCGGCACACGTGTATGATACTGACATAACTTCATGATAGAAGTGATCGGGCTTCATAGAGTATGGACATGCAATAATTACTTACGTTTTGTGGTGTGTAAGAGGTAGGCGTAAAGAATAGGTGTTTGGGGCCTTGGTACTTGAGAGCAATTTAAAGGCTATTTTAATGTGCGAGCGTGCTTTTTTCATTAGAAGGCTAAATACTGAAGCTAAATACATCAAATAGGTTATTGAATCAATTAGTGATAGTTCTCTTCTATTTTTTTGGGTCTCCAATTTGGTTATTCAAATTGCAAAATATACTATAAATTAGTACATATCAACTGGATTGTGGTGAGATAGGGGATGGAGTGAATTAGGTAATACTAATCAAGGCCAGTGTGGCCGCCACGAGTTCTTGACCATGCCATTTATGGTATTCAGGCTTAAGCCTCTTGTGAGAGTCGTCTAGGAATTTGTATGAGGGCTTCATTGTATTTTGTATCTTGCTGGATTTTAACAATTTATAGATGATTTTGTTCTGGATGATCTACAAAAAGTGTTGGAAACTCCTAACTGTACCACATAATCAAGGAGTAAAGAAAAATCTTTGGCATGCTGGTGGCAGGTATCTATTTACGCAGTTTGCCGGATAATCTGGAGAATTGCCAGGTTGATCTTCAATTGAACTGCAGATGTATGCAGAGCATCTTCTAGACACGTTCAAGTGTAGGATTAGAACCAATCATAAATAGCAGTTTGATTCCGATTTTTTGGGTTTCTAAAGGAAACCTTTAGGGGATATCCTAAGAATTTAAGATGATCTTTTAAATGGCAAGTCCAGTCAGAGTTGTGAATATGAGTCTAGCATTAATATAGAGTAATCTCATTGACAGTGCTTTTCGAACAGATTTGATTAGCAACCATTAAATCTGATGGAATGATCCAAAGATATTTACCCACGGAACCCTAAGGAACAAGGAGAACTAACCATTGTAGAATAATCCTTTGAAAATTTAGAAAATTGGAAGCTTTGGGAGATCAAGGAGAGAAACAAAGCCTATAATTTTTCTAAAAGAATGTGAAGAAGGGAACAGGAAGACTTTTTTTCCTTTCATCATATCTTCCAAAATTTCTGAAAGGAGCCCAATATAAAGAAAGGGAGAGTAAATTTCCTGCTCCAAAATCGTTGCAATTCCACACTTTCTTGTCTTAAACTCTTCAATGGAATTAGGTAGAGCTGCCTATCTCTGAGTTTTGGATCAGGTTTCCATTAAGGTGGAAATTTTGATTCATATTGAGTGCTCATGGCCATTAATCAACAGGTTGATACTGATACTTTTATTGCCAAACTGATCTTTTTTTGAATTATTTTGAGCATAAAGTATCAGTAATTAACAGTTAAAAACTAAAAATATTGTGAGCACTCTAGGCGACAGGGTCCACTTATGAGTTTTGTTTATGTTGTCTGATAACTTAACTATGTATGCTCCTGTACAGATGGTAACAAGGTCAGACATGCAACTTATGGATTTAGGAAATTGACAATTTTCTTTCTTAACTCAACTTGCTTAAGGACGAAACTATGGATCTATGATGTCGTTTTATCAACTTTGTTGGAAGACTGAAGTTCCCAGGGTCTAATACATGTATTAGAACTGAGGGTTACATTTTAATCATTGTAACCAGACCTAATTGATTTATAGAACATCTTCTCTTGCAGTAAGAAAAATTAAACCTGAAAGGTTAAATCAACGTGAAATAACCAACTACAAGAAGATTGTAGATAGTAGAATATGCTCATACCTATGGAGTTCAAATTACAAAATCTCCCTTCTGCTTGATACGAGGCAAAGTTTATGGTTTTGAATCACTAGTTTCTAGTTAACTTACAAATTGGAAATCTCTCTTCTCCTTGAGATGAAAACCATGTCTGAGGTTTTGAAGCACTGTTTCCTAGTTAATTTCTGTGACCCTTAAACTATTGAGTGAACTATGATGCTTCTATGGTAGGATTGATGTTTCATGTACATTTTGATCATGTTTAAGAACTACAGGGTATGGAGTTGTATTTCAATCCTCAGGACTAGCGGAGGAAGACCAAACTCTTTCCATATTATTTTTTTTACGTTTTAATACACTCATATATAGGGGATTAGTTGCTAAAGATTTATGTAAACCTTTCTCGTCAAACAAAATTTTGATCAAGCAATTTTCGATCTACTTAACACTCTCCCAGTATGATCTCTAGTGAATTTTATGATATCATAATTTTCTCAATTCAGTGTATAATAAGTTATCTTATTGTTTTCTATGTGTACATGATACTTGAATTAGTTCCAAATTAGCTATGTTGAGGTGCCCATGTGGCTTCAGCAAGGACAGCTGCATGTTCTAGGGTACATGCATATCATTTGGAATACAGAACACTTGCACTATAAACAAAATCTCCTTCTCAATTTATTCCTTTCTATTTGTTATTTATTATCTGAGGTAAAATTTTCTTGCTCTTTTTTTTTTTTATGGTTCAGTGCCTAGCTAAATTCCATCATGGTCATAGTTTTTCTTACCCAAGAGTTCGATCACTTGTTGTTACTGCCAGGCTGGAGTCTAATGAATATGCGTCAAGAAGTGTGGATACACCCCTTGAGTCACAGACACCAGAAGGGAGGTTCTTGTGTGGCATATTGAAGAATCACCCACATATTTTCTCAGTTGCTTCATCAGTACAGCTGGAGGAATTGGCTGCAGACAGGGAAAATGCTGTGGCAGTGTGGCACGCTGGGAACACAGTGCAGGCTCCTCAGAATCTTGCCTTCATGGGTTAGGGACCTTTAAAACCCTTTTTCTTGTCTGCACCTGGTCATTTTCAGGGCTGGTTTCTCATCATGTTATTGAGGATATTACAAATAATGATGCTCTGCTTATTTCTACCCTTTCCTTTTCTTTTGATTACCGAAATTCTACCAAATGTTCTTTATAGTCTAGGCCTAGAATGTACTTTGTTTTTAAAATGATTTTATAGTTTTGACAAGTGCCCCATGCTTACAACAAGAAAAGTTTTGACCATGTCAGCTACTAAGCTCCTATGTGCTAGTTTACAGACTTGGTTGTAAACCTAATGAAATAAAGTGGCTCCAAGTTCAAGTCTAGAACCCAGGTGGAGGCACCCGAACTCCAATCTGTGGCAGTTAGGCCCAGTGTGGGCTATGTTAAAAGGATAGTGATATAGTGCTCACAAATTTTAATATATAATAAAATTAAAATAAAAAATCAGTTCTTTGAAATGTGGCTTTCTTGATGTCTATCGTTATTTGGCAGTAGCTCATCAAGTGCCTGGCTTTTCCACAGAGTCACATGGTGAAGTTAATGGACTCCAAGTTTGTGGACAGATAGGCCCAGTTTGGGCTATCTTAAAAGATTAATGGTAAAAAATTCAGAATAAATAAGTGAAAACTAAAATCAACTCTTTGAAATATGGCTTACTCGATGTGCATCGTAATTTGCCAGGGTTAACCAAGTGCTTGGCTTGTGCGTTTAGCCGCATGTATTAGCTTTATGACACCTTAGAACTACTATCTCAAGCTTCTTATGATGTGTTACTTTGATTATATTCCGTCTCCAAAGACTCCTATCCTATGTGTTATTGCACTGAGTTTGTTCTTGAGAATTAATGTGTCAATCTTCCTTGCTAGGTTTTAAACATGGCTTATGTATGTTTCATGTTTAAATCATCCACATTGTGCATGCATCACACATCATTCTATTTCACAATTCAGCAGCCATACTTGCTTTCTTTACTATATTTGATTCTTGGGGTTTAATAAAACCTGCTGCATTTTCTTTATTCAGTTCCTTGAAAACCAGCAGAATGAACCTACGCGTTTTTTTCTGCCTTGTTATTTATGTGAATTCAAATACTACTTACTTTTTGCCAACTGTTTCCTTTTCTCTTTTAAATAATGAACTGGAGTGAATTGACTATTGAATTCATTTTTGCCATTGAGTGGATGTTGATTATAAGCCTCTGCTTGGCAAACTAGATAAGCTTGTTCTGCCCAATTTTTTTTCATAGAAGACCGCAAATACAAAATGTTCCTTCGCATAGCATTTGGCCACACCTATTTATTTGAAGTTGGTCGACAATTGGATGTGGATAGTCTTATGCATCTTTTACGGGTTCAGGAACCATTGTTACAGGACAAAAACGTGCACTCTCATACAGTGCAACCTTACTGTTTCTTATACTGGACCTATATTACCTTTTTACAAGTATTTTGACAGCAAATGCTTGCTCACTACCAATATTTAAAATAGCAATGACGGTAACCTAACGTTTTGCTTCTGTTAGGTTATGTTATATATAGCGCAACACTTAATGTAGGTTATGTAATTCCTTATTTATTTAATAAAAATAAATATAAAACTATATGAAATAATTTTTATAAATTAAAAAATAAACTTAAAATTTCTAAAAATAGAATATAAAATTATTTAATAATACAGAATCTATTCTAATTATAAATTAAGTTTTATAATAATTTTCACATTTATTTTCATAAATTATATTAAGTCCATAACCGTAACTCCAGTTATCATCCAGGCAAGAAAACGGGATTCCAATTTTTTTTATTTTAATTCCAGTTATTATCATCGTTGTAATTTATATTTTATAATGTTCAATTTATCTTATTTGTAATAGTTGTTTTTAGTTTAGCTAAAAATTCAATAGAATCAACAAGTAAGAAATTTTATCAACTAGAGATGAATTACAACAAGCGAACAAGGGTGCAATCGCAAATTAGCAATTTAGTATTTTCCACAAGCAATCAAACAAGTCAACAAGTAATTAAGGAAATTACAGTAATTCGCTAATAATCAAAATAATAATCATCAAAAACATAGAAATTAAAAAAATAATAGTAAATAATGTAACATAACGTAATTTAATATAACGTTACGTAAATTAACGTAAAATATCATAAAAAACGTATGGTTACGATGCATTGAGTTATTTTTAGTTGTTACATAGCGCTGAGATTCCATTAGGTTTCGCAATATAACGGGTTTCATAACGTGTTATTTTCAACATTACTCACTACATAATTGTCATATAACCTTTTTTCTTATTGGTGCATCAATGATGCAGATACCATCTGAGCCTGTTCACTACCACAAGATCATCGTACATGTATACTCCTTGCTTACAATGGTCATGGAGTTGCTATCTCCATATCTTTTACAAAATTTGTAACTTTTCTGTAAAAGTGTCTTGTATAACTTATATAATTTTCCACTAGGTACAGAGTTAGGACTGTAATTCTACTTGGTTTACTCTGTGGCTTGAATTATATGATTCACTATATCAGAAGTTGCTGTTACGTTGTGTATAGACTTCTCCTAGCCTAGGAAATACAGAAGCTTGCACCATATGATGCTGCATAGGGAACCGTGATATAATAATTGACTCAAACATTGATGCTGAAATTCCAGAAATGTTAGGACAATGCAGCAATGGTACATCAGCATACAAAGAGACGGGGACTACACTTGGACCCTGCAGCTTTTTAAAATAACTATGTTGTCTGTACATGTTTATTTTTTACGTGTGGGATCTACAATTTGTAAGAAGAGCCCACTAGCGGTGTTTCAAGAATTAATTATGTAGGAAGTACTTAGGGGTATTAATTAGAGTCTAATTCAGGGTACACATGTAATTATTTATTCCTTTCTGGGTATTTTTAGGGGACGTGCATGTGTGAGCTAATTATATGCCCAGTCTAATATTGCAAACCTCTTTTAGAGTTGGCATTAAACAATTGCATGTGGATTTATATTTGTTGTCAATTTAAACAATTATATTAAACAATGAAATTCTGATTCTATGAGACTAATTATGAAGTTATATATAAGAACCTAAACAATCTTTCTTTGGTTACCCAAGAAAATATTTCTGTAGAACATACACCAGATAATATATAAGATAACAGAAAGTCAAGCTTAATATAATCGTTTACTAGTAGGGTCTGTGATAAATGTGAGATAAGAGAGATGGGTGATGAAGAATATGGAAAGTGATGAAAGTCTATTTGTCTATGAATGACCTAATTTGTGACTGATTTATCATTTTAGTGAGGATAAGAGCTTGAGTTTGATTAGAACCCTGAACTAATGGAGGCTTGGATGATGCTTGTTGCAGTTTGAAGTCACATATATGATAATGTTCACATTATACTGAATAGAAAAGAGTTGCTGACTAGATGATACAAAGCTGGAGGGGCCAAGGAGCCATGAACAATATCTATGGATACAGTGTAGTAAGGGATGAGGCTGCTGCAGTTTCTTCTATAACGAATCAATTTCCTTGGGGTGTGGTACTTAAAAAGTGCATATGCAAAATGCTTGGATGCGTTTATGTTTGTACGGAGGGGAGAGGAATGATAGGGGAATCTCAAGGGATTGAAGGAACTAATGAGCAGTAGCTATACATATGGTGCAGTAGGGGACGAGGCTGCTACTGTTATAGATAACAGAGCAATCTGCCTCTGGGGTTTCTGGCCTTGCTGAATGCTGGGCTTCATTCTTGATTCTTTTTTACTAAAAAAAGAAGTGAATAAATTATGCAAATGCTTCTACAACAAGGGGCATAATGGATACAAAAGCTCCAGTCAGGATCAGACTTTCTGAGTATTCAGGTTTGGACACGAGTATTCAGGTTTGGACACTCTTAGATATGCAGTTATTGTTCATTTAAAATGTGGATATGAGTACAGATAGTTCTAACCTACACAAAATATCCAAATAGATATCTGAGCAACTGGATGCATCTCTAAATACACATGAACATGCTCTAGCATATATAGAATACGTCATCCGGCATTATTCATATTATTGTAAGTGTTGAGATTTTATACATTTATTTTATGGCAGATGAAGGCTAAACTTGAAGGTTTTGACTAAAATTGAAGGTTTTACTCGCTTTTCTCTCTGATAATTAGTCAATTCTCTCATGGATCTTTCCTGATCTGGAGTCTTGGTCCATAGCCTACCCCGCTTGATGAACAAAGGCTTGGTTGACAATCGTTGCCATTTAGTAATAGCTATGGAAGGGTGGTCATCAGTAGATCATGCAGAGCACGCTCTATCCTTTCCTCTTGTGTTTGTGACCTTGTCATCCTTAAAATCTGATACCTCTTTAGAGAGTACTTCCTCCTATTTCCAGTCAACTTCCATCATCTGTTACTGGACTTTATTCTTTCAGTTGCATCTTTCTTCTCTGATGAATTGAATCACAAAATCGTGATTGCCTTTCTTGTTGGTCATAGCTTCACTGCAGGTATTCAACCAGGTATTCAACTATTTCTATGGTTGCTATTCCATCTGAGCCTTGCATGTAGTTGGGGCTCTCACACATGTTTTAAGATGCCTGCCTCTATGTGCATGCACATACATAATACTGTTGAGCAAGGTTTAAAATATATCAGTCGTTGGTCGTTGTCGACATTGGTTGATGATCTATGATATTAGCTATAAAGTATAGACATGGATACAAGATAAGAGAATGATACAACACGGGCATGAGAATATGGCAAAACGTAAAAGAGTGGGATAGTGGGATACGTGGGCATGGCAATATTAATATGTGCATATTTATGCATGTGATATATATAATGCACATCAAATATTTGAAGGCTCTACCTTTGCAAGACATTTTAGGCCTATTAAATTTTTTTTTTTTTTAACCTCAAAATATTTTTTTGTCTTTGTAGACAATTTACCACTTTAGTGCTAAAAACACGATCTTTCTGATTTGGCCCCGACACTCGATCTGTATGACTTTTTAAAAATGGATATGGCTTCAACATCAAGTTTTTAGGTTCTCAAAATCCGGCACGGTTTTGGTGTGTCCAATATATTATCGGCAAGTATCATGCAAGTGTTGGTATCCGATACGTATTCGACAGATATGCACACGTATTCACTTTGAAGTGTTCGTGCTTCAAAGCATGTCATAATTAACTTATTGAATATTAAATATATGTTGTCCATAACATGAGAATGATACTTGCAACATAGATCATAATAGGTATCTCAAAATCTGATACGATATTTATAATATGTACTAGTATTGGCCAATTCTTTGTGAAACCATGCTAGTGAGGTTAATGATATTTATATTTTAATACATGATAAGAAATGGCAGGTTAAAAGATCATTTGTTTAATGTAGTCTTGTGAGGCTTTCCACTTTTGGAGATTCTACTGAATAAAAATATTTTCTTAGGATGTGAATATGCAGATGTTGTAGGATACGACTCTCAGACCACCTTGTGCTGCAACCTTTTGCCTACTATTGTGCTTGCATTTTCTGTAAAACCCAAATATCAAGTACCTAAATATGTGAAACCAGGTTCACACTTTGAGACAGGTTTATGACATCTTCGATTATTGAGTAGGAGGTTAAAATATTGTGATTTTTATATGATTTATCCCTTAATTCTTCTACACATACAATTATATTCATAATTTCATATATTAGCATGTTTAATGATCTGTTTCATTTGATTGCGGTCAGAGTACATCCTTGTCTCTTTTACTGGTGTTTAACTATGTAAGACAATCTCTCTCCTGAATCAGATATCATGATTATTTTTCTTGCCGTTGGTAGAAAAGAAGATCAAATTGTACGTCATGGGCTTGGTGTCTTTGCTTTTATATCATGATCATTTATTAATATACAAGCTTATTAGAGCTCATGTTACGTCACTTGAAAACAGGAGGATAGCAAAAATGAAAGAGCTTGAGTGCCAACTTGCCATTGAGGAGGTTATGTACTTCTTGATTGTTCACATTTTCTATGAAACCAAAGTCTCCATGATTACAAACCTTTCCAAATGCACCAATAAATGAAGACTAGAGATCTGGTCGTCAAAGATTTGAGAT
Organism: Dracaena cambodiana; assembly: GCA_036321105.1. Lineage (NCBI taxonomy): Eukaryota > Viridiplantae > Streptophyta > Magnoliopsida > Asparagales > Asparagaceae > Dracaena > Dracaena cambodiana. The sequence goes on from JAYEPQ010000003.1 coordinate 291,885, forward strand.
TGAGTCCATTCATGGGCCTGAGATCCTAGTAGGGATGCTAATGGGTTTGGGCCAGCCCGAAGCCCAATCAGGCCAGTTCGAAAAGGCTGATTTTTAATCTGCTCAATTAACCAATGGATCCAATTGGACATAAGTTTTTTGAGGTTTTCTCAAATTGGGCTGGGTTTGGATATGCCCAAACCCGTCCAAAAATTAATCCAAACTACCAAATCCATAGTATTGACTAACCATCATAATTCTCAAATGATCTCCGCATTTGCTCATTCCCATCGGGCCATCACTCTCCTCTCCCTCACTCTCGCTTGAGATCATTTGAGAATTTTATTTGAGTGAAAAAGACTCAAACTTTAGTGTATCTTTTGATTGATTTTATTTGTATGAAACTTGTTCTTTTTTAAAAAAAAAAAAAGATTCAAACGTTAGTGTATCTTTTGATTTATTTTATTTATATCAAATTTGTTTTTTTTTTTTTTGGGAAAAAGACTCAAATTTCAGTCTATGTTTTGATTGATTTTATTAGTATCAAATTTGTTTCTTTAAAAAAAAAAAAAAAAACTCATCTTTAAGGTTCATCCATGATTTATTTTATTTGTATCAATTTTTTTTTTTTTTTTTGGAGGATGGATGCATCAAATACAATGAGTTTTTCGCAACGATGCATAAAGGAACTCCTGATTTTGACTAGCAAGGTTTACAAAATACTATTAATGTTGGTTTTAGAGATGCATTGAAAATTGGTTGAATTGGTAGCCGGCAAAATTTTTGACCTTCTTTCTGGTGTTGTCTGAAAAATTGTTGTAGATTTGTAATTATAATATGAGTAAATAAAGTACAAGTTTTCTCAGTAAATTGTTTTCTCTATGCACTCTCCCTCCAAGCCAGTTAGAAAAACTTGAGATGATCACTATCAAATTATATCCTATTTTCCAAGTTGTATTTCATTTAATTCACAAGATTTGATAGCAACTATGTATTCTATTGTTGGTGAAAATGATAACATATGAAGGGATTATGTGCTTGTGGGTGGGTGGATTTGTGTTGTCTAAGGCTTTATTAAAAATTAATTTATTTATATGGGTTGCTACTGCTGCTGATTTGGAGCCTCTGGTTTAATTTCTTAGTGAATCTCTTTGGTAGAGAGTGGATAAAATAAGGTTACTATTGAAGTCCTATTTATAGAAAAATCTCACTTGATTATAATAGTGATGGGCTGTCCAAAGCCTATTGGGCTAGGCTGGGTTTTTTTCATAATGGCCCATTTGGGTTTTGGATAAGTCTAAAGTCCAAAATTTTAATTTGGACAATGAATGGATCCAATCCGGCCCGACTCATTATCATCCCTAGATCCTAGATCCTAGAGATGGTTAGGGAGCACCTTTCCAATGTCGTCAGGTGGAAAGGCACGGACACAGCGGTGAACTGGTATACACTTAAAATTAAGAGGCTACAACTTGGTCGGATTTATGCTGCTTCTATCATGTATGGTTACTTCCTGAAGTCGGTCAGTCTGAGGCTCCACTTGGAACACAGTCTTCCTTCAATGCATTTGCCTACTTCCAGCCTGCAAAATTATCAGAGGGAGGAGAATTTGGTTGCTCTCAGGTGCTCGGATGACATTGCATCATCTCCTGTATCACCCAGTTCGGGTGGTGGGAGGAAAGCTGAGGAGCTGAGGGGTTACATGATGAGCTTTGATTCAAAGTCGCTGCAGCTGTGTGCGAAGTTGAGATCTAGAGAAGCTGCTAATCTGATCGAGAAACACACCTGGGCGTTGTTTGGTTACCCTGACAAGAAGAAAGACGGCAATGGTGAGGTCATTGCTGTTTCAGCCTCAGGCTTGAGAAGGTTGGTGCTGGAGGCAGTTGCTTTTGGGTGGGTCTTTCCTGTGGGAAGTGGAAAGATATGTTGATTCATTCTGTGTACATGTTGAAAGAGAAGTGAAATCACGGTCATGAGTTTTTGTAGAAAGAGATGTATCTTAACGGGGACTCTGTTCTTACTCTTGGCTTATCGTGCAAATACACTTGTATTGCATTACTGGCTCTTAATATGTAGTTGATACTAGCGTTTCGTTTTGTTTGCAAAAGCAAACATGGATTCAATGGAAACAGAATACCAAAGCATGCGGCCATTATTGTGGGGATGAAGGTGGTTCATTTGACGTGCAAACACCATGGAGTTTCCTTGTAGTGGTGGATCACAGAGGGATCATTTCCTGAAGGTTTGTGTCGGATTTTGTCATCGAAGAGAGGAAGCTCTTCTGATTGAGACAGCCGGAATCGAGGGAATTCCCCCAAGTCTGCTACTTTTATTTATTTATTTATTTATTTATTTATTTATTTTTATGTCAACATCCCATTGTTTTTCTTAGACACTTTCCCTTGAAAGAGCAGTGGTAAATCTCAATATTCTGAGCAAGCCACATAATGGGTGTTGCTCAAAAGGAAATCAACCGAACGCTTGCACGCCAAGCCTATCAACATTTTAAACAAATAATCTCGCAACACCACCAATTCCCCTTGCATTTTACATCCTCTCCTGCTCTTCTTCTTCTTCTTCACCACCTAAAACCTTTTGCCAGTAATAATACAAAAAACTACAATGGTACTGCTCCTGCTGCTGAACCTCTTCTTCTGGGCTCTGAGCTTGCTAATAAGCCTAGCAACTTTCATCATATTTCGCACGGTAAGCTTAGCCATAGTGTTGTTCATCCAACTGTTTAGAGTTCCTGGTCTGGCCATCGAGGGAGCCCTCGATCACATTGCAAGTCTATTGAAGGCTGTATTGGAGTATGTCGTGGAGCTGCTCAGAGATGGGCTTGTTTCTCTTATTTCCAGTGGCTTCCAACTTATGACAGCGACGACCACAGGGTCCGTCACCCTCACCGCCTCTGCAATCACGGAGTTGTTAGAGAAGTCGAAGACTGCTCTTGATGGCTTGGCCGAGATGTTTCCCGAGGTCTTTGATGGTGTATCAGATATGGTTGTGAAGACGGTGTGGGACTTTTGGGATAACTACAGGGGTGCAGTGGGATACATCACACAGAATATTTAAGATTGTTACGGCTTTTTGAATCTTTTGTTGTGGTCACGTACAAATTTATTCTCTCTCCATTACTAAAAATTTGTTCGCGGTCGAAGACATCTGAACCAACACATTTGACTTCTTTCTGGCTTATTCATGTTACATATTTAAATATTGACAAAGTGAAAAGGAAAACTAGTGATTAGCTTGTTTTACTGTAATTAATTTCTCACAAAATATTGATAATTGAATTATTTGTGATTTGTTAGTAAGCTATTTCTCTTCTTTAATCACAAAATTTTCTTTCTCTTATTTGGTTCAAGATCAAAACAATTTCCCACAAAAATGAAGGAACAAACAAGAACTCAAAGGCATGTGCTCAACCCTTTTATTTAACATATTTTAGTTTTAGATTTTTTTTTTTTTTTATTTGAACTTTTTATTTACGCTTTCTAAATATTAATAAGTAAGAATGATAAAATAATTGATTTTAAGCTTTATATATAAAAAAGAATGAGAAATTAAGAATTGATTTTAATTATATTTTTAAGTGCGACGAAAATAGTTGATTGTGTATGTTATAGCTATAGGCTTGTGGAAGGAACTTCTCAAGCAACAGTACTGAACCCGATGGATCGACCTCCCACTTTTTATTTTAAAAGATATTAGCTCGCTATTCACGTTGTTGCGGGATCCAAGGGTGGGAGGGTTGATCATGGTGTCTCTGCAAGTGTGGAGTAGTAGGTGCCATGCATCTGGCACAGGATGATTGCATGCATGTGTAATGATTGACTAAACTAAAGAGGATTAAGGACATGAATCCATGATGAATGCTAGCTTCCTTTCGGAACTCAAACATGCTAGCTTCCTTTTGGAACTCAAACCTCTGATATTGTATGTTGAATAATAAATACACCATAATTGGACTGCTGAGGAGAAGATAATTAAGAAGCTTACCAGAAATATATGTATTATATGACACGCATTGAAAAACTCAGGGCTCTCCCACATGTTCAGAGATATATGCTTCCCTCTATGCACATGCACATGCCTAATTCTACTGAACAAGCTTTAAAATCTACCAGAGTCATTATCAGTGTTGGTATTGGCCTAATTGATGACCAATGATATATCATAATCAACAATATTGAATATTAAATACCATCGTATCCACAAATGGCAATGATAGTTACAACATAGATCGTAAGAGGTATCTGAAAATTTGATACAATGTTTGTAATACGTACCGGTACCGCCCAGTTAAACCATACTAACGAAGTTAATGTTATTTAATAAGATTTCAATACATTATAAGAAAATAGCTGGTTAAAAGATCATCTGGTTAGTATAGTCTTGTGAGGATTTCCACTTTTGGAGATTCTACTGAATAAAAATATTTCTTAGGGCATGAATGTATATGTTGATGTTGTTGTTGTAGGACTCGACCGACTCTCCCCACCTCTAGTACCGCAATCTTTTTACCTACAATTGTGTGTGCATTTTCTATGAAACCGAAAACATCTAGCTAGTATGTAAATATATGTGAAACCTGGTTTGCATTTGGAGATGAATACTTTCCTGACATCTTCAATTATTGAATATATAGGAGGTTAAAATCTTGTGATTTTATACGATTTATGCCTTAATTCTTCAATACACACAATTATATTCATATATCAGCGTGTTTGATGGTCTGTTGTTACATTTGATTTGCAGTCAGAATATAACCTTTTTCTCTTTTAGTAGAGTGTGATAAGCCCCTCTCTCTCTATCTCTCTCTCTCTCTCTCTCTCTCTCTCTCTCTCTATATATATATATATATATATATATATATATATATATGGGATTACTGTAGGTGAGCCGCCAGCTCAGGAAAAGTTACGTGAGCTAGCGGCAAAACCATAATGATCCAATGATTTTTCTTCAATTTTTTCTTTAATTACAATTTCTAGTTCCTTAATTTCTTTCAGATTAAATTTCATAAATTTTGGAGTTCATTTATCCTTTCATCGAATGCATATAAAATGTTTTATTCATTGCAAACTGTTAATTTTGTATTAACTTGATGGAGGACCAAATCAAAATTAAAACCCAAGAAATTGGGTATGAGTGAACCCTTAGGGATCGAGATCATAATCCAAAAGATTTTTTTTTTTAAAAATATTGGAGATAGTGGAAAGGAACTGCAGCTCAGGTAACTTGCGGGAGCTGTCAGCTCATTTTCATTTTTCTCATATATATATATACATATATATATATATATATATATATGAGTTGACAGCTCACACAAGTTATTTGAGTTGTAGTTCATTTCTACTATCACCAATAATTATTTTTTAAAAATTTATTTTGGATTATGATCTCGACACCTTAGGGTTCACTTATACCCAATTTCTTGAGTTTTAATTTTAATTTGGTCCTCTATCAAGTTAATACAAACTTAATGGTTTTCAATTAATAAAATATTTTGTATGCACTTGATGAAAGGGTAAATGAACTCCAAAATTTATGAAATTTAATGTGAAAGAAGTTAAAGAGGTAGAGATGGTAATTGTTAAAAAATTTGAAGAAAAATTATTGAATCATTGTAGT